>SJYC01123642.1:0-54249 GCA_006408675.1 Madoqua kirkii | reverse complement strand
TAGTTACCCTCCCCCAACCCCTCCCCCAGCTCCACTTCCCCTCCCCCAACCGCGGTGCCTTGGCAAGTAATTGCTTTCAGGGAAGCTGACAAATCTCTGGCGACTCCTAGTCCGGCTGGGAAAGATTCATTATTCCATATCTGGAAATAACCAGGCCCATCAGCTCAGGGCTGAGATAACACCAGTATAAAAGTTCTCCATTCAGGGGAATTAATTAGGATTCCTTATTAAAGATCCAATTAGGCAAAAGGGCATTTTTATCTGTGATAGTCAGCTGCTCCTATTTTTCTAAAGCCATAACTCCAAGTTTTTTTTTAAAGAAAACCAGGGGCTGTGTTTTCCTCTAGAACAATTCACTCAGTGTCAGTTATGTCTTCATCAGGATGTGAAAATAGATTTTCTCATTCAATTTGCAATGCTTTATCTTTTCAGAGTCTGGTAATGACTCCACTATATCCCTTTAGTAAGAACCACAGCCCCAGATGGGTATTTGGGGAGTGGGACGTTTGGTTAGGAGGCTGCGAGAGAAACAGTGTTTTTCAGCAGCCTGATTCATGGGCTGGCAGGAAATGCCAGCTCTGCCATATTCTATCCCTGTGACCTTGGGCCAGATGCTTAACCTCTCTGATCTTCAGTCTCCTCCTCTCTAAATCCACCTCCCAGGACCAGGGAGAGAATTAGGTGTCAATTGGTGCAATATAATAAAGTGTCTAAGAACCGGCTTTTGACTGCATCAGCCTGACAGCAACACAGACCAGCCAGGGTTCTTGGACCAGTTCACCTCTCTGAGCCCTGGTTTTCTCATCTGCAAAACAGGAGAGAATTCCCTCCTCCAAGGCACTGGGAAATGAGAACAGGCGAAAGCACCTTGCTCATGGAGGCCACTTAATGTGTGTTGTCAAACGGAATCAACCCACTTTGTATTTCTCTCTCGAAGCCCCATGAGGATCCCTGGAGAGAGCTGTTCCTGCTCCCAACCCCCCACCCCGAGGAAAGGAAGTTCCATTTTGTCCTGAGTGGGGCATGGATGTTAAGTTCCCTGAGTGCTTCTAAAGTACACCGGGGCTGATACTCTGTGGCTCTCAAAGGAAGCAGTCCAGAGAGGGGAGGGGTCACCTCTCGACCTCAGAGGTCACCCTGCTCCCCACTCGCAGCTTGGGCCCCCATGCCCAAAGTCCACCCAACCATAGGATGTAGACACGATCGGTGTAAGCCCCAGGATATTTTATTTGCATTGTTCAGGAGAACAGCCACAGCCCATTGATCCCAGGGAAGAGCAGGCCAGGAGGAGCACCGGAATCTGAGGCTTCCAGGAAGCTCGGAAGAAGCATGCTGTTGCTCTCCTGCTTCACGCCATGGGTAACGACCCCGAGCCCCAGCATCACTCAGCAGGCACGTGCCAGAGCCAGCATGGAGGCAGGCTCTCCAGGCCTGATGCAGCCCTGTTTCACCACCTTGGTATGTCCAGGCCCCCTACCCCTGGACCAGCGTGTGCCAGCCTTTGTGTGAGACGGTCACAGCAGCAGCATCTTCTGTAAGACATGTGTCCATGCAAACCCCATTTCACACCATGCTCCTCTGCCGACTGCCTGTCCTGACTCCCTCTTTGCTTGTGTGGCCCTCAGTACCTCAGTTTACCCCATAGAGGAGGCCCTTTATCTGCTGGGTCCTCATCTCACCTTTCCTTAATATTCTTTTGATCTCAACACTCCAATTTATTTTTTTAACTTTTAATTTTGTGTTGGAGTATAGCCGATTAATAATGTTGTAATAGTTTCAGATAGACAGTATCTGAATTGGATTCATACATGTATCCATTTCTCTCCCAAACCCCTCTCCCATCCAGGCTGCGGCATAATATCGAGCAGAGTTCCCTGTGCTATACCGTAGGACTTTGTTGGTTACCCATTTAAAATGTAACAGTGGGTACATGTGATCCCCAGCTCCCTAGCTATCCCTTCCTCCCATCCTTCCCCCGCTGGTAACCAGAAGCTCATTCTCTAAGTCTGTGCATACCCCACTTTGATGTCCCTGCACCCTCTGACCCTCCTCCCTTCCCCACGACCCCTCTGACCTTACCTCCCTTGTGTAGTCCTGCAGCCGCACTGGTTTCCTTGCTGTCGCCTGGACACCAGGCTTGCTCCTCCCACCTCAGGACCTTTGCTCACACTGTCCTTCCCACCTGAATGCTCTTCCTCCCAGATGTCACCCTACTCCTCCATGCCTCTCAGGTGGCACCATAAGGTCACATTCTCGGTGAGGACTTCCTGACCCCTTATTTAAAAATAGGAGTGCTGCTTTCTACTCTTTAAAACGTCTGTATTTTTCTCAGCTGGATTCCCACACCTAAAAGAGGCCTGGAATCTGGGGGTTTCAGTCCTTGGCTCCATCTCTGGAAACAGACCCAGAGAGCTGGCAGACCTTAGCCCAGGTCCCTGAGGGTGTTAGTGGCTGCGCCAGTCTCTTAAAGCAACTGTACAGGCAGTTGTGTTCTCAGGGTTATTTGTGTCTGTCTACATACTTCGCCTGGGTCCTCAGGGTCTGACTTCAGTAGGCGATGCCCTTGAACCTCGCTGAGGCCTCCCGGAGGCAGCCCTGTTGAGGACACCCATCCTGGAAACAAGTGGTTCTGTTGCAGAAGTCTGTTTCTAGAAGAGAACACAGTCTGGGCTGAGAACCAAGAAATCCTCTCCCCCTTGGCACTCCCTCCTTGCTCCCCAGCCCCCCTGCCGATTCCCCCATCAAATAATTCCTGATAATGAAGTTAGGATGATTCATTGGTTTTCTGATGAGCATGAATTCATCATCAAAATCTACATATTTCAATCCCCTGATATGTGCTCTCAGATTCCTAACCTGATAATATGTAAAGTGCTTTATCCTGTGACTTAACAAGAGAAAATCCAGCTTGGTTTTGAGGGACGCGCGTGGCTCCCAGCCTCGGGGGTTCTGGGGAGTGCAGGAGATGCTGCAGGTCGCTGGTTGCAGATGGGTCAAGGTGCCAGGAGCCGCCTCCGCTGAGAGAGTGCTGGTTGCTCAGGGTCAGGCCCCGGGATGCACCGCGCTGCAGCCTCCCACCTGCGGCCTCATCAACCCGAAAGCCCCGGCTACAAAGTTGTCCATTATTCACGACCCCACAGACTCCCAGGGGCTGGGGAGAGTCTGCCCGCCTGTCTGGGACCCCGTGGGAGACACAGCAGCCCCCTTCTGAGCCTTTCTGTAGACAGAGCCTGTGTGTCCAGCCACCTCCCAGCCAGGGCCATCGAAGCCGGGTCCCTGTACCAAGTCCCCACGCCTCTGCAGAGGAGAGACTCAGGCTCCCCCAGCCCTCGAGCCTCCCTTCCACAGCTGCAGCCCCTGCTGCGGCTCCTCTGTCATCATTTCTGCGATGCCTTCCACTTAGGATCCTGCCCCCAGCCTGATGGGCTCTGCTCCCCATGCATGCTGTTGCTCCCCCTTCGGATTCTGCTGGGGCCCAGACTGTACCAGCGTTGCTGTGCTTCCCTGGACTCAGTCAGTGCCTCATACCCCCAGGGAGGGAGGGCTGGCCTGCCTCTCTCCACCCCCTTCATCCCTGACCCACAAACCCACAGGCGCACCCACACCCCGTAGGGTCTCCTGCCAGGTGCTGTGGCCTTGGACTTCAGGCCCAGAGGGCTCTAGAGTCAGAGGTGCATTCACACCTTAGCTCCAGGACTTGGGGAAGGGAGTTCACCTCAGCCTCTGATTCTTTAGTTTTAAAATAGGGCTGTCAGTAATAATCGTCGACATTGCTTAAGGCACTAAGAAGCAGCTAGCACTCGGCTGGGCAGGAGCTCTTACTGCTATTCATTCTCATAGCCATTGACTGAGGTGGACAGGCATGCCCACTTTCCTGATGGAGAATGGAAAGCTCAAAGATGCTGTGGTTGGGATGCAGTTGAGGGGAGCAAGCCAGCACCTCTTCTCCACAGAAGTACCTTGAGCCTTAGGGAGAAAAGGATTTGGGACCCTGCAGAAAATGGGAGTTCCCAAGAGGAGACCTGCCTTGCAGCTGATGGGGACCTGGTCAAAGACCTGGACTACCCAGCAAGATGGTGGTCCCTGCAGAGGAGGGCTGCTTCTTGGCACATCTGTGTCTGATGCTTGGATTATGACGCCCCTGGTATGAGAGTCTTGACCTAATTTGGTCTTTCCCAAAAGCAGACCTGAGACAGATGTTCAAGGGCAGGTGGTTTTCTGAGATGCAGGTAACACCAGTTGAGGAGGTGAACATAATACAGGAAGGGACAGTAGCTGATAAAGGGCATATGATAACATCAGTCGTCACAGTGAGGACCTGGGGCATAACCCCACGGGAATACTCTGGGAAATCCAGATGTGTAGAACACAGGTCTTAGAATTATCCCACCCAAAGAAAAGGGAGCCGGGGTATTTACCAACCAGTTCCCAAAAGTCACTGAATGAGGGCCTCTCCTGGTGAATTAGTAGTTCTTGGTCCTTCCAGCCTACTGTGCACACGGGCAGAGTGGCCTTCCGTGGGGAAAATGCCCCTGGGCATAGGAGTGCTGTTAAGGCAGTTGGCACTCAACTGGCCCACTCTGAAAGACCCAGGATAATTGGCCAGAGGGTAGCACCTGCTATTGGTTTAAAGGTATCCCAGGGTAATGTGGGGGTGAACTGAAAGAGCTGTAACACTTGAGGCTTGGGTAGCTTTGTGGTGGGACCCAGCTCACTGGGCATGACCTTGGGGAAGGAGCATCTTCCATTAAGCCATGAGAAACCACTGAGACTAGGCAAACACAGAGGAGTCTGCAGAGGAGGCAGAGGCTCTGGTGGGCAGGTCCAGGGGACAGCATGACCGCATTATGCAGGGGTCCCACTTCTGTGACGTCTGTCAGACAACAGTGATGGAGACCTCTCAGGCAGGAGGAGGGGTAGACCCAATATCAGGGTCCGCCCTTTCTGCAAGCTGCAGCCAGGAAGCAAGAAGACCCTTTTGGGGACCAGTACCAACCACTTGAGGGTCCTGGGAAAGGTTAGGCTGCCTGCTAGCTTGGCAGTTAGCCGTTGAGATTTGGAAGACTGGGGCCATGAAACCTGTTTTGTAGTTACAGAATTGTAAGTTCTGTGAATTTAGGTTACATCCACACACAGACATGTTGGCACAAACCAATTATTCACTGGGATGCAAGAATCTCCTGTCAACATTCAAGTATTTTTGGAAAGTTTTGCTTTTCCTGGTTGTGCACTGAGTGAAGTTGTGCTCATTCCACATGTTGGAGGCGCTGGGGGTGAAGTCACGGAGAGCTCAGGCATAGTTGAGCAGGGACGCCCACATGGGGGCTTTATTTAGACGTGCCCCAGTGTTCACTGCATCATTTCTGGAACGAGCATGAGAAGTTTCAGAACTCAGCCTAGGAGGCAGGAAAAGGGCTCAGAGTTCAAACACAGCCATGACCCATGTGTTTACTCTTCTCTAGTCTATGGGCAAAAGCTTCTTCCCACTTCACTGCTCCATCCATCCTCCCCTCCGACCCTCTGGCTGGGAGGCTGGTGGGCAGAGCCAGGACCTGGAATCAGTTAAACAGAGTTCTGGGCGACCTTGGGCAGGACTAATCTCCCAGTGTTTCCTTCTGCAAAGTGGGCGTAAAACAGCCAAAAATGATGCTCAGGAGACAAGCGGAACGTGGTGGCTGCTCAGTGCGTGCCACTTTTCACCCACCTCCTTCCTTACAAGCAAGTTTCGTTCTCTTTTTGCTTTAATTCGTGTTCTTCCTACCTTGGCCAACCACCTTGCGCCAGACAGAGAAGTGATCCAGGTGTTTCTACTGATGTGGGGAGTGGCTGGCTGGATAGTGTGAGGGTCCATTCACATCATAATACAGACTCACTGACTTACTGCACACCGACTAGGGTACAAGGAGCACTCCATTAATCATTTTTAAGGGATGGCATAAGCCCTCTCCCTGTCGTGTTTGCTCTGATTCCTGTCTGCATTTGGTCAGTCACCAAGAGTTCTCAAGCCCGTGCGTGGGGCCCAGGAATTCCAAATTCCCACTTTCTGGTCAGATCTCCTGACCGGCCTCAGTGGATAAGAGTGAAAACACACCTGTTTTACTGAACTGGTTTCCAGAAAAAGGGAAATGACTTCAGAAATTACAGAGCATTCATTTTTGTTTGTTTCCACTATAAACATAATACAAAGTCATTAAAGAAAATTTAGAAAAATTTGATCAGTTAACTTACATGTGAGCATTTTGATGTATTTCCTTCTGTTTTTTCTACGCTTGGCTTTGTTTTGTTTTTCACTTAAAGAGTCGTGTTCTGGGAATTTATATATCTATCCTTTTTTGTTATTTACCAAAGCAATTCATGCTCATTCTGGAAAATGCAAAACATACCCAAGGGTGCAAAATAAAATGTTCACATCTTGTTTGTCAACCCCCTACCTGAAGTCTCCTCTCTTCCCCGGAGGCAAACACTGTTAATGAGTTCCGTAGCTTTGTAGACCTGTCTTTATGCATTTACACAGACACACACACACAACACACACACATACTCTGCACAGGGAGTTAAACACATCATCCTACATTTGTTTCTATCCTCTTAAGGGCACATATTAGATATTTTTTCATGTCAGTACCTATATCTGCCTCATTATTTTTTAAACAATTGCCTAATAATTATCATTTTTCATCATTTCAAACAGTACTGTGGTTATCACCTTCAGGTATATATCTTGGTTCACATTTTGGAGCATTTATAGGATAACTTCCTTAAAGCAGAATTTCTGGGTCAAATTGTATGTCTTTTTAATTTAGATTCTGCCTAAGTATGCTCCCCCAAAAGCTCTGCCAATTTGACATTTCCATCAACCATGTATGAGACTGGATATTTCCCTACATCTTCTCAAATTAAAACTGTTATTTTTATACATCTTGATGGGTAAAAAATAACACGTTGTGCTCTTTTGATTTCTGTTCCTTTAATTATTAGTAGTTGATAATCTTTTCATTTTTATTTCATTTGCTGAACTATCTATTTTCTTTATCTGTTTTTCTACTGGCTTGTATGTGTTTTTCTGTTGATTCTTAGGAGCTCTTTGTATATTTTGGATATTAATACTATGTCTTAGTCTGTCCAGGCCACTACTACAAAAATACCACAGGCTGGTGACCTGTAAACAACAGGAATTTATTTCTTACAGTCCTAGAGGCTGAGAAGTCCAAAGTTAAGGTGACTGCAGACTTTGCGTCTGGTGAAAGCTTGCCTCCTGGTTCATGGCTGGCCATGTCCTCACATCATGGAAGAGGCAAGGGAGCTCTCCAAATTGATCCCATTTGTGAAGGATCCACCCTCAGGACCTTATGAACCCTCAAAGACCCATCTCCAAATACCATCTCCAAATATTATTGGAGGTTAGGTTTCAATACACGAATCTGGGGGGACACAAACATATAGTCATACCAGTCTGTTCGACGTGTTATACAACTTTTCTATCATTGCGAAGCTTGTCTTTCAGCTTTGTTTTGTTTTTCCTCAGAGCAGACATTTTACATTTCTATGATCAAATCAGTCCTTTTTCTTTGTGACTCCTGGGTTTTGTGTCTGGGCTGAGAATACTTCACCTCTTGGAGATTACAAATAGAGTCTTCTGTATTTTTTCTAGAACTCTCAGAGTTTTATATTTTGTAGGTAGCCCTTAATCTGCCTGAATTATATATTTTGTGCCAGATGTGAGATATAGATGTAACTTGAGTTTCAGAAGAATAGTGAATTGTTCCCAAGCCTGTCCTTTCTGATGTTAAATGGCCCGTTTATCATAGACTAAGTTCATATCTATTCATGGTTCTGTGTCTGGATTTTTTTCTTCTATTTCATCTATTTATTTTTCTATTTACGTGCCAAAATCACATAGTTTCAATTGGCATAGTTATATAGTAATTTGGGTTTTCTAGTAGGAAAAATCCTTCCTTACTGTTAGTTTAAAACATTTTGTTGGCAATTCGTGTGCATTTACTTTTCCACATAAATTTTAGAATATTTTCAGTTTTCTCCTAAGAAATTCCATTGTCATTTTGGTTAGAATTTCACTGAACTTTTAGGTGAATTTGAAAAGAACTGACATTTTTGCAATAGTGAATAATCCTGTACAGGACCATGGTATGACTTTCATTTTCCAGATCTTTGTTTACATTCATTAATAAAATTTTATAGTTTTCATCATTTAGGCCTAGTAAATTTCTTGTTAGGTTTATTCCAGGTAGTTTTATAGCTTTTATTGTTATAGTGTCATTTTTCCATTGCATTTTCTAATAGTTTATGGCTTGTAAATAAAAATCCCATTGATTTTTATACATTTCTTTTGTAATCGACCATCTTATTGAACTCTCACATTAGCCCTAATAGTTTTAAAGTTGATTATTTCAGGTTTTCTAGGTTAGACAATCATATTAGCTGCAAGTAATGTGATTTTGCTTCTTCCTTTCCAATATGTTTGCTTTTTGTTCCCCTGGCTTCTTATATGCCCAGTGCCTCCAGAACTGTATTAAAGAAAAATGATAGGGTTGGCAGCCCCATGATTTCTGCATTGAGGAGGCTTAAAGGCAAGCATGGTTTTTTCTAAATTCTGAATTACAGATCAACACAAATAGCAAAATTTCTAAAGACGATTCTATTTCCACTCTGCATAAGATTCATTGTTTAGAGTGGGACAATCGTGCACTGTCCATGTCAAATAATGGTGTTAATTTTTAAAATCTAGAGTGATTCAGAAGGGCCCACTGGAGACTGGAGGGGGAGGTGCCAATAATGGAGCCTCACATGGCTCTCTGGCACCATCATTAGATGATGCTGTGTGTAATTTTGCATCCTGATTATTTTCCTATTGTAACATTGGTATTTTCCTTATTAATATAAACCCTAATATAGAAAGTGAAGTGAAGGCATTCGGTTGTGTCTGACTCTTTGCAACCCCATGGACTATAGCCTACCAGGCTCCTCCATCCATGGAATTTTCCAGGCAGGAGTACTAGAGTGGGTTGCCATTTCCTTCTCCAGGGGATCTCCCCAACCCAGGAATCAAACCTGGGTCTCCCACACTGCTTGTAGATGCTTTAATGTGTGACCCTTATGTTAGCAACCCTAATATAATCCCCCAAATATTCTGTTAAATGAATATATCAAATCTTACTTAACCATTCTTCCTTCCGTGGATATTTAGATCATCTCAAGTTATTCGTGTTATAAATACTGCTGTGAAGAACATTGTAGTACGTAAAGCTTTTTTTTTTTCCCCTCTGAATTTATGATGATTTCTTTAGGAGCAATTCCCAGAATGAATATTTTTAAAAAAACTCTTGATTCTTATTGCCAAATTGCTTTCTAAAAGCATTCGATCATTTAGCACTGCCATCGGCAGTACGTGAATGTCTGAAGAAATGGGACTTTTAAAATTAAAGATTATGAAATGTGTTATAGAGGAAATAGAATGGGCTGTGGAGTCAGAGAGCTGGGTTTGAATCCTAGTTCCTCCATTGACAAACTGGGTCAGAGTTTTTTTTTTTCATATACTTGCTACCTTTTTTGTTTTGATTAGTATTTTTTATTGAAGTATAGTTGATGTACAATATTATCAATATATAAATTACAGGTGTACAATATAAGAAAAGCCCTGTGAGCCTCAGTTTTCCTCCCTGTAAAATAGGCAGCTAATCCTTTCTGCAGCCGTGCTAGAGGCTGCGTGAGAAGAAATCGGTGATGGTGCTTGCACAAAGTAGCTATAACCATGAGAGCGTGCTTTACCCTTTCTTTGGACTATTTTGAGAGGTTTTTCTTTTCCTTACCAGCTTTGGAGACATCCCCTGCCAAACAGGCTGCAATTAGAGTGATTTCTGCCCCTTCCCGTCTGCCAAGAGGGCAGGCCTTTCCTGCTGCAGGCCTCTGGCCCCCACCGGAAATCCCAAGCCTCTTTTGTAAGAGGACTTCCTGTGGATGGCCCACCATGCCCCACTCTGTGAATGGGCCCCTCGTGATCCTGCAGATGAAAAAGGGCAACAAGGCCAGCATTCCCAGGGGAAACAGTGGCCAGGGGCTTCCAGGGAGGACATTGC
Organism: Madoqua kirkii; assembly: GCA_006408675.1. Taxonomy (NCBI): domain Eukaryota; kingdom Metazoa; phylum Chordata; class Mammalia; order Artiodactyla; family Bovidae; genus Madoqua; species Madoqua kirkii. The sequence goes on along the minus strand of SJYC01123642.1, from coordinate 44,155 downwards.
TTCTCCTCGAATTACTGACCGGATCATCTCTGTCATGGGCGAAGAGCTCGCTCAGCAGCAGGGCTGAGGTCATCTGCTGACATCTCTTGGTGGCCAAGTCCTGCCAGTTTGACCTCCCAAATGTCTTTCCAGTTTGTCCCTTTCAGGGCAATACCAAGATCCCCACCTCGCTCAGGTGCTCTCACACCTGGAACGCTGAGGCAGCCTCCCACCAGTCGCCAGTATCTCCCCCTCCTCCCATCCACCCTCTCTTCTGGCCAGTGTGGTCCGGTCTGGCCTCACCATCTCCCTGCTGCAAACCTTCAGGGGTTACTGTTCCCCATGGAGTATAGTCCCAACTCTGAGCATAGCATCCAAGGCCCTTCCAGCTGCCTGGCACTCCTGAGATGTGCATTCCATTCATACCTTTGCTTATTTAAGAGCCATTATTATGCATCAGGGTCTAGGCCAGGCATTGGAATTATAATTCTGATTTGTTTCAAGATATCTAGTCCAGAAGAGAATTGTATGGGTTAACACGTTTTACACTCTTTCCAGGCACTTGGTGCTGTGCTAAGAAGCGCTTGATATGAGTCATCTCTCTTAACTCAAATATTCTGTTAAATGAATATATCAAATCTTACTTAACCATTCTTCCTTCCGTGGATATTTAGATCATCTCAAGTTATTCGTGTTATAAATACTGCTGTGAAGAACATTGTAGTACGTAAAGCTTTTTTTTTTTCCCCTCTGAATTTATGATGATTTCTTTAGGAGCAATTCCCAGAATGAATATTTTTAAAAAAACTCTTGATTCTTATTGCCAAATTGCTTTCTAAAAGCATTCGATCATTTAGCACTGCCATCGGCAGTACGTGAATGTCTGAAGAAATGGGACTTTTAAAATTAAAGATTATGAAATGTGTTATAGAGGAAATAGAATGGGCTGTGGAGTCAGAGAGCTGGGTTTGAATCCTAGTTCCTCCATTGACAAACTGGGTCAGAGTTTTTTTTTTTCATATACTTGCTACCTTTTTTGTTTTGATTAGTATTTTTTATTGAAGTATAGTTGATGTACAATATTATCAATATATAAATTACAGGTGTACAATATAAGAAAAGCCCTGTGAGCCTCAGTTTTCCTCCCTGTAAAATAGGCAGCTAATCCTTTCTGCAGCCGTGCTAGAGGCTGCGTGAGAAGAAATCGGTGATGGTGCTTGCACAAAGTAGCTATAACCATGAGAGCGTGCTTTACCCTTTCTTTGGACTATTTTGAGAGGTTTTTCTTTTCCTTACCAGCTTTGGAGACATCCCCTGCAAACAGGCTGCAATTAGAGTGATTTCTGCCCCTTCCCGTCTGCCAAGAGGGCAGGCCTTTCCTGCTGCAGGCCTCTGGCCCCCACCGGAAATCCCAAGCCTCTTTTGTAAGAGGACTTCCTGTGGATGGCCCACCATGCCCCACTCTGTGAATGGGCCCCTCGTGATCCTGCAGATGAAAAAGGGCAACAAGGCCAGCATTCCCAGGGGAAACAGTGGCCAGGGGCTTCCAGGGAGGACATTGCTTCTCCTCGAATTACTGACCGGATCATCTCTGTCATGGGCGAAGAGCTCGCTCAGCAGCAGGGCTGAGGTCATCTGCTGACATCTCTTGGTGGCCAAGTCCTGCCAGTTTGACCTCCCAAATGTCTTTCCAGTTTGTCCCTTTCAGGGCAATACCAAGATCCCCACCTCGCTCAGGTGCTCTCACACCTGGAACGCTGAGGCAGCCTCCCACCAGTCGCCAGTATCTCCCCCTCCTCCCATCCACCCTCTCTTCTGGCCAGTGTGGTCCGGTCTGGCCTCACCATCTCCCTGCTGCAAACCTTCAGGGGTTACTGTTCCCCATGGAGTATAGTCCCAACTCTGAGCATAGCATCCAAGGCCCTTCCAGCTGCCTGGCACTCCTGAGATGTGCATTCCATTCATACCTTTGCTTATTTAAGAGCCATTATTATGCATCAGGGTCTAGGCCAGGCATTGGAATTATAATTCTGATTTGTTTCAAGATATCTAGTCCAGAAGAGAATTGTATGGGTTAACACGTTTTACACTCTTTCCAGGCACTTGGTGCTGTGCTAAGAAGCGCTTGATATGAGTCATCTCTCTTAACTCTTTCCATCTATAAGACAGGTATTATTTTAATTCCCCTCTTACAGATGAGGAAACTGAGGCTCAGAAAGCTAAATAAGCTGCCCCAGGTGACTCCGCTAGGAAGTAATAGAGCCAAGTTTTCTGTCACTGGAGTCTTGCCCTCAAGCACTCATTAATCCCAATTTCTTTCATAATGTATTATGCCTGAGATTACTATTAGATTAAACTGGTAGAATCTTCTCTACATTCAACACCCCAGGTCCCCTGTCCTCATGTAATGCCCCACGTCTCAAGTAGTTACGATTTCCCGAAAGGAATCTCTGCCTTTCTCTCTGGGCCTTCCGTAGCCAGCCCTTACTGGGTGAATAGTGAGCACTCGATAACTGCACTGAATTAAATTGGATCGAATTGAACCAAATTGAATTCAGAAGCAGATATTCTCCAGCAGTGGCTGGGATTTAAGTTCATTGTTGTCCTAATCATCTTGTGGTAGATAACACTGCCTCCTCTGTAAGCCAGGCTAAGCACTTAGGTGTTCGAGGATAGTATATCTTAAGGGGTCTCTGTTCAGGCAGGGTAAATTTTTCCGCACAGACCGTTGGAAATGGATCTGAGCTGTGTCCTCTGATGCAGTTTCCTGATAAGGCTCAGAAGTCAGACACCCAGAGCTGAGGGATCATCCGCACCACTTGTACTGATGCATAAACTTGGGCAAGTTCCTTAACCTCTCTGAGCCTTGGTTCCTCGTGTGTCTGTGTCCCTTCAGCATATGGTGAGGATTACAACGAGAAATTGCGTGTTAAGCATTCACTATATCCACAGTGCTGCATAGGAAGAGCTCACAGGTTTTGATACTAATTATAATAGCTGTTCTTCTCTCCCCATCTCTCCTGTGTGTGCTGAGCTGAATAGAGAGGTGGACTGAGGGCAGTGACTGCAAAGAAAGGGCAGAGCAGGTAATCAGGAGCCTGGTCTTCAGGGAGGACAGGTCAGCCTAGGAGCTCTGGAAGGAGGCGGGAGTTCCCAGATTCCTGGAAATGTAGCTGAAGGATATGGAAAAATGGAGAGAGGATGAGCCTGAAGAGGCAGGTGGAAGCCAGATTATTTGTATGATATTCTGGGGCCAAAAGGGAGACACTGAAAGGTTCATAGCAGGTGAGTGACACAATCAGCATTGCATTTTTGAAAGACCACTCTGATTGCTGCTGGAGGGCAGGATGGAGGGAAGGATGAGGCATGGGTGGAGAGAAGGGTGCAGGCCCAGACTCGAGCTGCCCATTGGAGGTACAGCAGCCCAGGAGAGAAATGGTGAGGTCTGAATGAACATAGATGGTAACAGTAGAAACGGAGTGGAGGGGTGGACTATAGAGTCTGGAGGATGGTACACACAGCATGGCTTGCTTAGTGACCCAGTGAACCTGAGGGACAGAGGAGGAGGAGAGGTGGCCCCCACTCTTGCTTTGCCTGGCTGGTGGATGGCAGGAGGTGGCAAAGGGAGTGACGGCATGTTAAGGTTCAGATGCCTACAGGGCATCGAAGGTAGATGGGTGTAAGGATCTGAAGTTTGCAGGAGGGATGTGGGTTGTAAACAGACTTCAGGGAGTCACCAGCCCAAAACTGAGTACAGTGTAGAGAACCTGCACCAGGGCGGCAGCAGGGAGAGAGTGGAGCCCGGATGAAGAGTGGTGCGCAGTCATGACGGACCCTGGGACCCCAAGAACTGCAGCCTGCCAGGCTCCTCTGGTCCTGCGATTCTCCAGGCAAGAATACTGGAGTGGGTGGTCCTTCCCTCCTCCAGGGGGTCTTCCTGACCCAGGGAGCGAACCCCTATCTCCTGCGTCTCCTCACTGGCAGGCGGGTTCTTCACCACAGAGCCCCCCGGGGAAGCCTGATGAGCAGGCGTGTGAGGATAAACGCATGAACTGCCACTTGTGTGAGGACTCTCCAGGGGCTCTCCACCGGAGGGCGGGTCTGGAGTTGGTTGTAGGATATGTAGCGTGTCTGGGAAAGGGCAGGGCGCTCTACCATCCACTGTGTGTCTGCTGTGGCCACAGGGGTCCTCGAGCTCCCCCGCTGGCCTGGAGTGCGCCCTCGGTATCAACCTGCTTGGCTGGCCCCTGGGCCCCTGCCCTGCCTCTCCTCTTCCCAAGGGCTGATCCTCTCCTTCTGGTAATATGAAGATTATCACAATAGTTGATGGTTGGATGGCATCACCGACCCAATGGACATGAGTTTGAGCAAGCTCCAGGAGTTGGTGATGGACAGGGAAGCCTGGCGTGCTGCGGTCCATGGGGTCACAAAGAGTCGGACCAGACTGAGTGACTGAATCAAGTGGTTTGAACTCCTTGTCTACATGGCAGCGTCTTCACCAGTGCCCTGTCACTTCCACATTCCAAGTCCCAGAATACAGAGGGAAGAAGGCCTCTCTCTCAGACTGAGCAAAAGAGCAAGGCTCCCTGAAAATGAGGCCTCGATTCCCACTTTGGGAGGCACGTGTCCTCAGTGGAGCATCTTCCCCAGGGGTCAGACAGACGGGCCTCTGAATGTGCACCCCTGGGCAACTTTGGAGAGTTCCCTTAGGTTTTAACCCTTCCAACTTCTTGGCATATGGATACTGCTCTGAACTAAAAAATACATTTCCAGAGCACACTCTCACTGAATGTGACTCAGAGATTAGGGCTATGACCCAGACACCTACATTTTAAATACACCCCCTCGGCCGTCTCGATGCAACAGGTCAGAGAGTGCCTTTGAGAAATGACTAGCTTCTAAAGAGACAACTGCAAGGGGACTCAATGCCTATCAACCACCCACCAGTTGCCATACTATTGACGTTTCATTAAGTCCCCACCAGTCTCCAGTGATCATCATCATTTTTGGTCCAGGAAATAATTTGAGACTGAGACGATGTTCACCATCAGAAATGTTCAGCAATTTGCCCGAAGAAGAACAGCTGCTTACTAGAGTCAGAGGTAGAGCCCCAGATCTGTCTGACTCCAAAGCCTAAAACACTTATGATTCAGCACCTCAGCTATGGTGGGGAAAATGGCACCTGGTTTCAGATAATTCAGTGTCCATCATATGGAAGAAAGTTTAGATCATCGACAGAAACTGAAACAGTGGGTAGTTGCAAGAGTCAAACCTTGACTCTGCGTAAGACCTAGTAGTTAGCTGAGAACAGCTTCCTGCAGGAGGACTCTTGGAGTTGAGTGGATGCTGGGCAAACACTAGCTGGAGCTGTCCTAGTGGGGATTGATGGAGTCCGCTGCCGTGCAACTCTGAATCCCTCTTAAGCATATAATGTCTAACCTACAGTGCTTTGATGAGATGACTCTGAGTTTGGTCCTCATGTTCTGCCTAGAATTACGCTATTGCGTTTGTGGGCATGAAGGAAAAGGGTGGGAGGGAGTCGAGAAAGAAGTCAGCTAGGAGATAAACATATGTGGATGGAAAGAGCCAACAGTGCCCTGTCACTTCCACATTCCAAGTCCCAGAATACAGAGGGAAGAAGGCCTCTCTCTCAGACTGACAAAAGAGCAAGGCTCCCTGAAAATGAGGCCTCGATTCCCACTTTGGGAGGCACGTGTCCTCAGTGGAGCATCTTCCCCAGGGGTCAGACAGACGGGCCTCTGAATGTGCACCCCTGGGCAACTTTGGAGAGTTCCCTTAGGTTTTAACCCTTCCAACTTCTTGGCATATGGATACTGCTCTGAACTAAAAAATACATTTCCAGAGCACACTCTCACTGAATGTGACTCAGAGATTAGGGCTATGACCCAGACACCTACATTTTAAATACACCCCCTCGGCCGTCTCGATGCAACAGGTCAGAGAGTGCCTTTGAGAAATGACTAGCTTCTAAAGAGACAACTGCAAGGGGACTCAATGCCTATCAACCACCCACCAGTTGCCATACTATTGACGTTTCATTAAGTCCCCACCAGTCTCCAGTGATCATCATCATTTTTGGTCCAGGAAATAATTTGAGACTGAGACGATGTTCACCATCAGAAATGTTCAGCAATTTGCCCGAAGAAGAACAGCTGCTTACTAGAGTCAGAGGTAGAGCCCCAGATCTGTCTGACTCCAAAGCCTAAAACACTTATGATTCAGCACCTCAGCTATGGTGGGGAAAATGGCACCTGGTTTCAGATAATTCAGTGTCCATCATATGGAAGAAAGTTTAGATCATCGACAGAAACTGAAACAGTGGGTAGTTGCAAGAGTCAAACCTTGACTCTGCGTAAGACCTAGTAGTTAGCTGAGAACAGCTTCCTGCAGGAGGACTCTTGGAGTTGAGTGGATGCTGGGCAAACACTAGCTGGAGCTGTCCTAGTGGGGATTGATGGAGTCCGCTGCCGTGCAACTCTGAATCCCTCTTAAGCATATAATGTCTAACCTACAGTGCTTTGATGAGATGACTCTGAGTTTGGTCCTCATGTTCTGCCTAGAATTACGCTATTGCGTTTGTGGGCATGAAGGAAAAGGGTGGGAGGGAGTCGAGAAAGAAGTCAGCTAGGAGATAAACATATGTGGATGGAAAGAGCCAGGCCTTGATTCTTTTATCCCGCATCTAGCCACTTCTTGGTTACATGACAACTGAGAAGGTATACTGTGTCCCCCAGCGAGACGGATGCCTCTGACTTCGTTATGGTTGATGGAAGGCTCTACCTAGCATGGACTTGTTCATGAACTCAGGGCATGAATGAGGAATCCTCCTAAAATCACACTTCAGGTGACGAGGCAAGTTTTCACACATTCCACGCTCACTAAATCCAGCCAAGGGCTGAGTCTACAAAGAAATAGCAGTCAAGAGAAAGAGAGATGTGTTTCCTTTCTCTTTGGTCTGAACACTCTCAAATGGGAAGAGTCGTGACCTTGGCAGCTTTATACAGAGTATGAAATGGCAAGTGTTGTCCACTGAACAGCCTGCCTTTTGAAGTTGTCTCATTAGACCATTCATCTTCACCCAAGTTAGCTTCAGTGCTCCAGACTCAGGTACCTCCAGCCACCCCATTCCCTGTCTCCCACTAAAGCTCTGTCGTAGCCCCGGGGATACCGGTGCCCACATTTGACTTCCAGCCCTCCATTCCCCAGCTGTTTAATCTTAGGCAAGTCATGTAACTTCTTTGAGCCTCTTGCCCTGTTGATGGCTTTATAAATTGGCACAACCTTTTGGGAAGATAGTTTGACAGCATATAGTGATTAAAATGTAAAAAGTGTGTGCCACTTTTAGAAATTTATCTTGAGGAAATAGCAAGAGGTCTTTGTTAAATGGGATACACAAGGATGTTCCTTGCAGTATATTTATTACAGTTGGGGAAGGGAAACTGTATTCGTCCAGAATTACTGGTTCCATAAACTGTGTACATGTGGCTGATAAACCATGGAACAATTAGCTTCAAAGGATGTTCACAGAAATGGGAAAATGCCTTAATATGACATGAAGTGAAAAAAATCAACCTACAAAACTAAATATATATAGTATGAACTAAAATTTTTACATACACGTATACATGCTGCTGCTGCTGCTGCTGCTGCTGCTGCTAAGTCGCTTCAGTCGTGTCCGACTCTGTACGACCCCATAGACAGCAGCCCACCAGGCTCCCCCATCCCTGGGATTCTCCAGGCAAGAACACTGGAGTGGGTTGCCATTTCCTTCTCCAATGCATGAAAGTGAACAGTGAAAGTGTAGTCGCTCAGTCGTGTCTGACTCTTAAGCTAACCCAAGGACTGCAGCCTACCAGGCTCCTCTGTCCATGGGATTTTCCAGACAAGAGTACTGGAGTGGGATGCCATGGCTGTCTCCACATATATCCATAGTAGTCATTAAAAAAAGAAGACAGGAAAAAATACTAACACTGTGAGCTTAATATGGGATGCTAATGTATTTTTTATGTTCTTTTGTATTCTCTTTAAGTTTTATAACAAGCACATATTACTTCCTGGGTGCAGAAAAATCAATAAAAGTTAAAATGGCTTTTGATAGCTCCTACCACCTGCAGGATGAGGAGCAAACTTCTTAGCAGAGGATTTTCATAATCTGACCGCATCCTTAATGCAGCAGCTTCCTCTTCTGCCACCTCTCCCCATTGTCACTGGCTCCCCACACCATTCCCCTGTGCCTTGCTTCAGCCACTCCAGCTACTTGCCATTCTATAAATACATCGTAACCGTGCATCCTGTCACGCCTTTATCCTTCCTGCGTTCTCCATCTGTAATGACCTTCTCCACATTTTTCAAGAATCAATTCAAGTATCTCCACCCCTTCCTTGACAGTTAATTATTTCCTGCTCTCTACTCCTGCAGAAATGTGTGAGTGCATTTTTTTAATACTTATACAGTGTCTGTCACTCCCACTTTCCCTTTATTCAAGATTTTTTGGGAACCCCAAGGAGGGAAGGCCAATTCTTTCTTGAAGAGTGAGGAAGGCATTCAGAGGAGAAGACACTTGATTTGGCTTCTTGAAGAATAATAGGGGTTTGTCAACTAGACAAAGAACAGTGGGCATCTCACACGGTTCTACAGCAAGCACCCTGCTGGCAAGCTGTTATGCCTGTTTCCAGCGTAACCCTTATCTCACTGCATAATGCACTGCCTCGGGGTATGTGTGTCTCCCCAGCCCGACAGTAGGTCCCTGAGCATAGAAACTGCACCTCGTTTCCCTTGCAGTGTCCCACAGAGGTGCCTGACACATACTGGGCATCACAAAAATAGTTTTGTCCCAGAGTGTGAAGGTCTGAAAGTACAAATCCATAATTACATTTCTCCTTATCTGAGTGCAAATGGGCAAAGATCATATTCTTGTCTCTTATCACTAGTTTTAAGTGTGGGCCCAGAGATGCTGAAAATGCATACTCTATAAATTGTCTGCTGAATTGGACCAAATTGAAGAAGTTGCTCAGTTGGTAGGCATTAAGAGGATCTTCTGCAATATTTGGACTTCACTTGAGTATAAAAATCCCACCAATGTGAGCTTTGATTCTCTTGTAGACAACATGCCACAGTTTCAGAATGATACCTTTGAAATAAATCCTGTTTGAGTAATGTTTCTCTTGGGCTCATAAAATCTTTATGGCAATCTTTTCTCATCTGATAGACTGTGAAAAGGAAGAAGCCAGAACCACTGAGCAAGAAGCGAGGAATGCAGTATTTTCTCATATGTGGGTCATGCAGTTATTGTAAATACTTTTTAAAAGCAAATACAGTACTGACTGCACATTAGCTGAAAAAATCCTAGCTCTGTCTAAAGTGCTAAATCTGTGAGTACTCTCTGATTAAAGAGTAGGTGCTATGGAAATTATGTGTCCATTCAGATAGAAGGTTTGAATGTATTAAAACATAAATGAATAGCTTTCTGTCCCCCATTGCAAAAATAAAAAAGACAGAAAAAGAAAAAATAAGTTGATAAAGATGAGTTCTCGACCCAGTTGTGCAAAGAAGCACTGACTTGGGAGCCATGCATTAAGTCAACACACATTTTTTTAAGTGCCTACTATATACTAGGCGATGGCACCCCACTCCAGAACTCTTGCCTGGAAAATCCCATGGATGGAGGAGCCTGGTAGGCTGCAGTCAATGGGGTCGTGAAGAGTCGGACACGACTGAGAGACTTCACTCTCACTTTTCACTTCCATGCATTGGAGAAGGAAATGGCAACCCACTCCAGTGGTCTTGCCTGAAGAATCCCAGGGACGGGGGAGCCTGGTGGGCTGCTGTCTATGGGGTTGCACAGAGTCGGACACGACTGAAGCGACTTAGCAGCATATATTAGGCAGGCTTCCCTGGTGGCTCAGATGGTAAAGAATCTGCCTGCAATGCAGGAGACCCAGGTTTGATTCATGGGTGGGGAAGATCCCCAGGAAAAGGAAATGGCAACCCACTCTGGTAGCTTGCCCTGGAAAATCCCATGAACAGAAGAGGCTGGCGGGCTACTCTTCATGGGGCTGCAAAGAGCCGGACACAACTTAGCAACTAAATCACCACATCACCACTACGTACTAGCCGTTACTGTTTAGTTGCTAAGTCTTTTGTGACCCCATGAACTGTAGCCCTCCAGGGTCCCCTGTCCATAGGATTTCCCAGACAGGAACACTGGAGTGGGTTGCCTTCTCCAGGGAACCTTCCTCACCCAGGACCAAACCCTTGTCTCCTGCACTGCAGGCAGATTCTTTACCACTGAGCCACCTGGGAAGCCTGCCAGGCATTGTACTAGAACATTCAGTGAGATAAATCATAATCTTTGGTCACCTCAAGATCACAGCTGGTGCTTGCTCAGCCACTACCCAACTGTTGACCTTGGGAAATTTACTTAACCTTTCAAGCCTTAGATCTCTCATTTACAGTTTTGGGAAAATAGGATCTCAAAAGATTGCTGTGCAAATTAACTAAGGTAATGCTTGTAAAGCACCTTGCCCAGAATTTAACGTATCTTAGCTCCCAATGAATGTTACATGTTAGTGTTATGTTTGTTAAACCGTGCTAAGTTCTTTCTATCCATTATTTCATTTATGCTCTCATTTACTCTGTACCAGTCGTGTGGAACAGGTTTTAACATCCACTTTACACAGGTGAGGAAAATGAGGCTCGGAAGAACGGAATCTGGTACCTTGCCCAAGTTGGTTGGTAGTGTGAACAGAATTCAGGGCCAGCTCTTTGCACTTGAGCGCCAACATTCATAACTGTGATGATGCCGCTAGAGTCGGGCTTGAAAACAGGTGGATTATCCATCTTAACCGAGTGTGTGTGTGTGCTTAGTCCATCAGTCTTGTCTGACTCTTTGTGACACCTTGGACTGTGACCCGCAGGCTCCTCTGTCTATGGGATTTTTCAGGCAAGAATAGTGGAGTGGGTTGCCGTTTCCTCCTCCAGAGTTGACAGTCAAGGGAAAAAGGCAAATTCAAACCCCCACCTGGGCCTGAAGCTTTAGAAAGGCAAAGTCTGAGAGCACGGGGCAGACATGTGGAGCAGGTGCCTATGCGACTCAGGTCAGGAGCACCTGTGGGTGAATGGAGAAGGAAAGGATGAATCCCACCCCTCAGGAGAATGGGGCCAAACCCTGGAAGTGCCAGAACTATGAGGGAGTAGGGGTGGGAACCAGACACTAGAGCAGACCAGTCAGGCAGACAGCCCACAAGTTGGTTGTAAGCTAAATATGAAGGCTGAAGAGGCCCCGAGGGCTGAGGCCCGCAGAGCCCGTGACATCTTGGGTTGGGGGTGCTGGGCTGGTATGTGGGAGGGCAGCATTTCCAGAATGCACCTGACTTGAGGATGGGAGCTCAGCATGGATTTCTTCCAGAGACTCACTGGCACTGGGATGGGGCATGTTGAAACTGACTCTGGCTGAGCAAAGGCTGGGCAAATGCTGGTATCGCAGGGGCTGCTCTTCCACAGACTCAGAACCTGCAGCTGGGATCAATCTCAGGTTTGCATGTCCATGTCCTTTGAAGTAGGGGTGAGTGATGGAATGGGGCTTCTGAATTAATGACCACCTGTTGTTTACCTTGGTAGTAACTGTACTTTTTTTGTTTGTTTTTTGTTGTTTTTTAGTCCAAGTGCTTATGATTCAGTCCTATAGACTCCACATAAATATATATTCTCTTTGCTTTTCTTCCTCTGGGAAGACTACAGAGGGCTACAAAGCACTTCAATATCCCCCTTTGCCCACAAAACTGCCCAGTAAACAGTGGAAGCTATTTGGACTCTCTTGATTGAGATGGAAAGGTCCTGTCTCAGCAGTGTCTCTGGGGCTTGTTCTTCCTATCTGTGACGATGCTGGACTGTCCTGGGGGCCTCCCTAAGGTGCCCTTCCAGCCCTGACCTTGAGGAATGTCTTTTAAACACAGAGTCTGGCCCGTCATCAGGCGGGTACACGAATCAATGCCCGTCTCCATAGGACTGTGCTCCTGGGGCCTCCGTGTGTACTTCCTTCTGCCCCTGCTGCTGCTGTCAGATCAATGAGGGGACCAGGTGGCTGTGCTGTGTCATGACAGTGGCTCCTGTGCAGGGACTTCTCGTATCCTTCTCTGTCAAGCTGTGGCGGACAGGGAGCTGTGCCCCATGCCCCAGCACTCCCGGGAGCCCCATTTTGCTTTCTGATAAAGATCAGCAGGGGTCTCTGGGATGGAGCCGGATCTGGCCCCCACCCCCTGTGTTGTCCCCACTAGGGAAGAAGTGTGGCTGCTCCATCTAATGTACCTGCAGGACCTGGCCCCGTCTCCCGCTGAAGCTGAAGGGAAGTCATGAGCGTCAGGGAAGCAGGGCAGAAGTCTCGGGTTGTTGCCAGTGCCTCCACTTCATGCAATAACGACCTCATGGGGGCAGCTCCTGGCTTAGGGATCCAAAGGGCTTACTGAATAAATACATGGGACAGACAGTGCTGGAAAGCAGTACTCTCGGGTCTCACGGCCTCCTCCCCTTCTCTACAGCTGTGAATCAGCACACAGTCGCTGAGGGCCCCTCCACTCCCTGAGTCTGCCTGACCTTCTTTAGGAACCAACTGACTGTCTCCCAGTTTCTACATCTCTTGTCTTGAATTAGCACTAAAAATGTTTTCAGAAATTCATCTGTGTACACACACATAAATGAATTATATACAATTCAAATTTATGTAACTTCCAGAATTACAGGGAGAAATTCTTTGGAATTAAGTTGTGTTTGTATTCCCAGTCGCCCCATCCTGTCCAGCTCTTTTCAAGCCTTTGAACTGTAACCCAGCAGACTCCTCTCTCCATGGGAATTTTCAGGCAAGAATACTGAGATGGGTTGTCATTTCCTCCTCCAGGGGATCTCCCCAACCCAGGGATTAAACCCCCACCTCCTGCATCTCCTGCATGGCAGGTGAATTCTTGCCCCAATGCCACAAAGAGAAAAAGGGAATCTGGTTGGCTCAGCTGCTTAGTCGATGTTAGCTCTTTGGCCAGTCAGCTGCTGCCAAGGAAAGACGCGCTCGACTGGGACACCAGAACTGCAGGAAGGAGCCCACCCCTCCCAAGGCGGGCAGGGGGGGGGCCGCAGGCTGAGCATGCAGCCGAGGCCTGTCTTCTCCGTGGGGTCACCGTTCCATCTTCTCTTCCGTCTCCTTCAAGGAGTAACGGAGGAGACTACTTTTCTCGTGTCCCTTCTTGAGCAAAGTAAACTGAGACCAACTGAGGGCTTGGCACTCTGTGAAGAGAACGTGAGAGCAATTTCAGGGTGTCTTCAACACTACAGTGTTGTCTGTCTGGCTCTCACAGTCTACAGAAGGAAGCTCTGTAAATACCAGAGATTACTGTGACTATTGTGAATCCTCTAAGCAGCTAAATTCCCCCAATTCACACAGTTGTAATGCCTTGGGATTGAGAGATATAATTAAGAACAGATGAGCCTCAAGAAGGTTGATGACTGTGCTCTGGGGTTGCATGAAACGGCAAAAGGAATGTTGATGGGAGTTCTAGGACTTCATCTCCCCCGAGTGGTGGTGGAACACTGCCTGGAGGGGGTCAGTGGCAGGAAGGACCTTGGTTACTGGCATCCCTGGGTCGAGGAGTCCTCGCTCCCAGTCTCCTAGAACCAACAACCTCTACACCTATTCAAGCAGTCAGAACTAACCAGCACTGACTCGGCCTTGGTCCATGATGCTGTGGCCCCTGAAGAGCTTCCTGCTGCTGGGGTATGGAAGGGCACCGCACAGCCACTTCCGACCCTTTTCCTCTTGGGCAGCCTCTGCCACCCTTCAGCCTTGGCACCGGAGGACTTTGGCTGCAGCGCTGAGTCGCTCCTCCCACCCCACCTCCAGCCCTTTCCGTTTTTACTCATCTCTCTGCCTTCAGGACTTACTGAAAGGTACGGAAATGCCAGCAAGGCAATACCGCTTTATTTGATCTAGCCACGCAGCGACCTGAGTCTGTATCATCTGTCGTGCTGAGAGTGTTTTGACCTTCTAAAAGGCAACAAGTGCTCTCCAAACCAGAGCCAAGCAAGCAGCTTGGACCCTTCCACAAGCAAAAGTCTAGGACCCGGGAGTTCCAGAGCATGCAGTCACCATCGAAATATCACTAGACCTGTTGAGGCTGAAGTCCTTGCAGCAGGAGAGGGGTGTGTGTTTCAGTCGCTTAGTCATGTCCAACTCTGCGACCCCATGCACTGTAGCCTGCCAGGCTTCTCTGTCCATGGGATTCTCCAGGCAAGAACACTGGAGTGGGTTGCCATTCCCTTCTCCAGACGATCTTCCTGACCCAGGAATTGAACCCAGGTCTCCTGCACTGCAGGCAAATTCTTTACCATCTGAGCCAAAAGGGAAGCCCTAGGAAATGGGAGGAGCAGTGATCTAGCAGCCACGAGGAGGCAGGAAGATGAAGGTGCTGGAGCCAGCTTGCCTGAGTTCTGCTCCTGGACAGCTGTGTGACCTCGGAGAAGTTGCTTAACCTCTCTGTATCTCCATCGTCTCTCCTGCAGACCAGGGACTCTAATAATAGAATCTGCCTCGAGGGGTTGCTGTATTAGGTGAGTCAGTACAGGTGAGAGACTCAGAACAGTGGCTGGCAGACAGGAAGTGCCCAGAAGGGACTCTCCTGTTCCTGGAAGTTGCATAGGTGCTTTATACTGAGTCTGTTCGTTTTTTTCTCACAATAATTGTGGGAAACAGAGTTCTGTATCCCCATTCTGCAGAAGAAAAAACTGAATCGAAGATGTTCAGTAAATTGCCCAAGGCCGAGGAGCTAGTAAGTGGCGGGGACAGGTTTCTCAAGTGGACAGCCCTCGCTTCTCTCCGACTCACCGTCGTGGGCAGTCCCCTTCGCGGTCAGCCTGGCTTCCGTAATCTTACCCGCTCCACCCTTGTCCTCCGAGTCTCTCGGCGTCTACTCCAGTTCCAGTGATGGGAGACTCAGCGCCGCTCCTCAGCTTTGCCAGCTCTCAGTTTGCATTTCTGTTTCTGAAAGCTGCCACGAGAGCAGCCCCCTGAGGGCCAGAGACGGACTGAGTGGTGGGGGCTGGCCTCCCCCCCCCACCACCTAGACTCTGGCGTCCTCCTGTTAGAGCTCCGTGACCGCAGCGCAGCAAGACAAAACAAGGCCACTCCATAATCACGGCCGAACTCAGACACCAACGAGGATATCACCAAAAGACAGTGACCCCACCTCCCCTCCCTTTGCATCTTGGCTAACACAAGTGACAGCTGCTGCTTTGTAAAAAATGTTTCATTTATTTATTTGGCTGCGTCTGGTATTCGTAGCGCATGAGGGCTCTTTTGCTGCAGCGTGAGGTCTCTCTAGTTGTGGCAAGGGCTGGTAGTTCGGTGTAAGGGCCTAGTTCCCCTGTAGTATGCAGGAATGTAATTCCCTGAGGAGGGATGGATACTGCATTTCCTACCTTACTAGGCGGATTCTTAACCACTGGACTACCAGGGAACTCTCAACAGCTGCTTATTTAAAGTTACAACTTTAGTCTTGCTTCATTCCTCCCACCTTCTAGATAAAATTAAGTACCCATTCAGAGAAGTATATTCACTTCCTGATAGCAACCAGTCCACTGCTCTGAACCCTCCCCCACATCACCTAACAAAAAGCCTAACTCCTACAGTGAGTTCTTTACAACCCCAGGCTCCTCTGTCCATGGGATTCTCCAGGCAAGAATACTGGAGTGGGTTGCCATGCCCTCCTCCAGGAGATCTTCCTGATGCAGGGATCGAACCCGGGTCTCTTGCACTGCAAGCAGATTCTTAACCATCTGAGCCACCAGGAAAGCCCTCCACTTACTGAGGTGCCTGTCAGTTCCCTGGGCTGTGCGTTCTCCCTCATGGCCAAGAGCCAGTGGTCCCAACTTCCTTCAGCTACGGGTGGACTCCTGGTGGTCTTCAGCTGTGCTTTGTGGCTGGGCCAGTGGAGGGGTGAGGAACTGACACTGCCTTCTGATGATGCCTGGAGAGCGATAAGACCGTAGTATGCTGTGCTGTGCTGTGCTTAGTCGCTCGGTCGTGTCCCACTCTTTGTGACCCCGTGGACTGCAGCCCACCAGGCTCCTCTGTCCATGGGGATTCTCCAGGCAAGAATACTGCAGTGGGTTTCCATGCCCTCCTCCATATTAGCATTATATTTATGGCCACAAATATATATGGAGCCTGTAATATATGTACGAGACCACAGTATATGTGCTAGTTGTTAGCATTATATTTATGACCAAAAATGTCCTCCTTTGGACAGAACTGCTGTGCACTCGTACATCTCATCGACCAGCCCTGTCTTAGTGGAAATCTGCAGACAGCCCCTTAGGTTTGTTCCGGGCACTGCAGCACACCCCCTTTGCATCTTCTCACAGACCCCAATCCTGTGAAAATGTTTATCACCTGTAACATCTGGGTGGAGGACCTCCTCTCAGGGTATTTAGACAGCCTAGGAGGGATGGCGAGGGGCCAGGTTGGCAGTGGAGTCACCATCAGTCATCAGCAGCCCCTTTCTGCTTCCTGGCCGGGCAGACGCCGTGTAAATGGAGGCTCCCTCGCCCATTCACCAGAGCTGTGTGGGCCAGAGGAGCCGGGCTGGATCCTTCAGCACAAATGTACTCACAGCTGCATCCGCCAGGGGCAGCCCCAGGGACCACAGAGTTCTTTCATGCCCACTGCCGCTAATTGCAGATAATGCATTAAAAATACAGAGCCGCATCTGTTCATTTCAACATGAGTATCGAGGAATTTACATGGTTCATAATGACAGGGTGTGAGGGGAGGAACACGCTCATTCTGCCTGCGGGCCAGAGGCGCAGCTGTGAGCAGAGAGCTCAAGGTGTGATTTCTGGTGCCCAACAAATTCTCTGGGTGAGAGCCAAGCCCTTCCAAGGAGGTGCCGAGGGAAAGATCCTGGTGTTTCTCTGGAAATACCAAATTATGTAAGCAGTCAAGCAGAGGGTGCTGTCTCAGGAGGCCTCCTGGCCCAAGTCTGCCGTGTGTCCAGCTCCAAAAACAGGAGGTGACTGACAGCAGGCCAGGGAAGGAGGAGCCTTTCAGGATCCATTGCTCGTTTTCCAGCACTGAGCACCTCACCTAGAGCTCAGTTCCTCATCTGCAAAATGGGGATATTTAAAGTTTCTGCCTGATTGAGTTTATTATTAAGTAAGATTGTTACATGTAAGGTTTTTCCAGGTGGCTCAGTGGGTAAAGAATTTGCCTGCAATGCAGGAGACACAGGAGACCTGGGTTCAATCCCAGGGTCAGAAAGATCCCCTGGAGAAGGGAACCCACCCCAGTATTCTTGCCTGGAGAATCCCATGCACAGAGGAGCCTGGCGGGCTACAGTCCATAGGGTCACAATGAGTTGGACATGACTGAAGCAACTGAGCGCGCACTCACACATTACATGCAAATGACCTCAAACACTACCAGGCATGGCACATCCAGGTACGTAAACAACAGTTTTATATTATTATTTTACTGCATGTGATGCACTATGAGATTTTTAAGGGCACTAGGCTGAATAAGGCAAGGCCCCTGCTCTCCTGCACAAGTTGAGATAAACACTAGATGTGATATGAATGAGATGAGGATGTGATATGGGAGCACCAAGTAGAGTGAAAGGGTCCAAGAGGGCTTCCTGGAGGAAGGGACATTTGAACTGAGTCTTGACTGACAAGTGGAAATTTACCAGACCTCGAAGGTAGGAAGAAGGAGTTCAGCCTGGAGCAGCATGTGCATAGGTCCTGAGGAAAGTGTGACAGTGTTTCTGGAGGAAGTGTTGTGGCACAGGACCTTGGGATGGGGGTACCAAGTATCTATTTCCTGTGTAACAAATGACCCCAAAGCTTACAGCTTAAAGCCATGTTTCTTATCTCATCTTGTCTGTGTGGTAGGAACCTGGTTGTGGTTCAGCCAGATTCTCACAACAATGCCATCAAGGAGCCTTCCCGGGTGATGATTATCTCAAAGCTCCGCTGGTGGAAAAGATTTGCTCCAAGCTTATTATTGGTGTGGTTTGAAGGACTTTGATGTCCTCAGTGCTGCTGACCAGAGAGTGCCTCAGTTCCTTTCCATAGAGCAGCTTTCAACACAGCTGTTGCCTTCATCAGTGGGAGTCCGAGACAGAAAAAGACAGAAATCATGGTCGTTTATAACCTAATCTCAGAATCAGCTGCCCATCATTTTTGCTGTACTCTACTTATCAGAAGCACTGAGCTCCTCCTTTGGACAGAACTGGTGTGTACCTGTAGCTCTCATTGACCAGCCCCGTCTTCTCTGAAATCTACATAGACATAAGGGGAGAGGGTTTTACAAGGGTGTGAATGCCAGGAGACAAAAATCATTTAGTCACTTCTAAAGAACTTCTAAAGTCCATTCTGAAGGAGATCAGCCCTGGGATTTCTTTGGAAGGAATGATGGTAAAGCTGAAACTCCAGTACTTTGGCCACCTCATGTGAAGAGTTGACTCATTGGAAAAGACTCTGATACTCAGTCGTGTCCCACTCTGCGACCCCATGGACTGCAGCACGCCAGGCCTCCCTGCCCATCACCAGCTCCCCAGGCTTGCTCAAGCTCATGTCCATCGAGTCGGTGATACCATCCATCTCATCCTCTGTCGTTCCCTTCTCCTCCGGCCTTCAATCTTTCCCAGCATCAGGATCTTTTCAAATGAGTCAACTCATCACATCAGGTGGCCAAAGTTTTGGAGTTTCAGCTTGAGCACAAGTCCTTCCAATGAACACCCAGGACTGATCTCCTTTAGGAGGGGCTGGTTGGATCATACATATCATTTGCACACAAATCATTCCTGGACCCTTCCACAGTGTTTCAGACCACCTACGCACTCATGGAACTGGACGTGGAACAGCAGACTGGGTCCAAATAGGAAAAGGAGTGAATCAAGGCTGTATATTGTCACCCTGCTTATTTAACTTATATGCAGAGTACATCATGAGAAACGCTGGGCTGGAAGAAGCACAAGCTGGAATCAAGATTGCCAGGAGAAATATCAATAACCTCAGATATGCAGATGACACCACCCTTATGGCACAAAGTGAAGAGGAACTAAAAAGCCTCTTGATGAAAGTGAAAGAGGAGAGTGAAAAAGTTGGCTTAAAGCTCAACATTCAGAAAACTAAGAGCATGGCATCTAGTCCCATCACTTCATGGGAAATAGATGGGGGAACAGTGGAAACACTGTCAGACTTTATCTTTTTGGGCTCCAAAATCACTGCAGATGGTGACTGCAGCCATGAAATTAAAAGATGCTTACTCCTTGGAAAGAAAGTTATGGCCAGCCTAGATAGCATATTCAAAAGCAGAGACATTACTTTGCCAACAAAGGTCCGTCTAGTCAAGGCTATGGTTTTTCCTGTGGTCATGTATGGATGTGAGAGTTGGACTGTGAAGAAAGCTGAGCACCAAAGAACTGATGCTTTTGAACTGTGGTGTTGGAGAAGATTCTTAAGAGTCCCTTGGACTGCAAGGAGATCCAACCAGTCCATTCTGAAGGAGATCAGCCGTGGGATTTCTTTGGAAGGACTGATGCTAAAGCTGAAACTCCAGTCCTTTGGCCACCTCATGCAAAGAGTTGACTCACTGTAAAAGACTCTGATGCTGGGAGGGATTGGGGGCCGGAGGAGAAGGGGATGACAGAGGATGGGATGGCTGGATGGCGTCACAGACACGATGGATGTGAGTTTGAGTGAACTCCGGGACTCGGTGATGGACAGGGAGGCCTCGTATGCTGCAGTTCATGGGGTCGCAAAGAGTTGGACAAGACTGAGTGACTGAACTGAACTAAAAGCTGCCTACCGCAAGCTGCCCCCATCCTGCAATGATTTCATGGCCTTTCCACATGGAACATACTGTTAATCCTTCCCAGTTCAGTTCAGTTCAGTCGCTCAGTCCTTCCCAAGGCCCTCCAAAAGCCTCATCCCATGAAAGCATTGGCTCAATGTCTGGAATCGCACCATCTAAATCAAGTTCAGGTATGGACGGACTTGGTGCAGTTCCTTAAGTACAGGTCCTAGAATACTGATACTCTGGAGCTATAGCTTTGCAAACCCAGGTGGACAAGTTCTCTGTCCCCACACACGGGACACACAGTGGTGGGACAAGCACAGGGCATGGATTTGGACATTCTTACTCACAAGGCGAGGAAGTGAGTTAGAGAAAAGTCCCTGGCCCATAACAGTTCTGAAATACACCAAAGAACATACTGAAAGTTTCTTGATTAGTTTCAAAATCTGAGAATATTCAGCTCTACCTTTGGAGCTCTCGGTTTCTCCCTCTGACTTGTCCTTCTGTTTTCTTCATGAAAGGAAATGTATGTTTGAAGCTTACTTTTATTCATCCTGCTTCCTGCTGAGAATTTGGGGAGCCCAATGACCTCTTTTTAATTTTGCACCTTCTCTGTCCTTTCTTTTCCAATCTGACAGTGATACTTCTGATAACAGTGTTCTCCAAAACTTCGTGGGTCTTCTGTAAATTTCATTGAGATTCACTCTACTACAACAAAAACCACAACTACAAGTTTCTTTGAACTGAAATTCTCTACCTTGGGCGTCTATTTGATGGCCAGGGGACAAGGCTCGTAACTCCCCAGGGGCCCTACTGTTTGGTCTTGAGCATCTGTAAAGCCCACCCCAATCTCTTTAAAGGGCCTTTGTGAGGCTGAATAATGCTCTACTCCTTTGATCTTCCTGAGATCTTAGCCACAAATTGCAGTCACGCCCTTGGCTTTATCTCCAGACCACCTTTTCCTCACAGTGCTCAAAGCCATCTCTTAATTTTAGCATCCTTTGCTGTCCTGGGAGGCTGAGAGCTTTCCAAACTATCAAATCTGGCTCCTTCCCCACCAGCTCTCCTTCATTTTCTCTCTCTTCTCACATTGCTGTTGTTCAGCCACGTAGTCACGTCTGGTTCTTTGCAACCCCATGGACTGCAGCACACCAGGCTTCTCTGTCCTTCACCGTCTCCTGGAGTTTGCTCAGACTCGTGTCCGTTGAGTTGGTGATTCCATCCAACCATCTCATCTTCCATCACCCCTTCTCCTCTTGGCCTCAATCTTTCCGAGCATCAGGGTCTTTTTCAATGAGTCGGCTCTTTGCATCAGGTGGCTGAAGTATTAGATCTTCAGCATCAGTCCTTCCAATGAGTGTTCAGGGTTGATTCCCTTTAGGATTGACTGATTTGATCTCCTTTCTGTCCAAGTATCTTCTCCAGAACCACAGCTTTGAAACATTAATTCTTTAGTGCTGAGCTTTCTTTATGGTCCAACTCTCACATCCACACAACGCCTGGAAAAGCTATAACTTTGACTAGACAGACCTTTGTTGGCAAAGTCGTGTCTCTGCTTTTTGATATGCTGTCTAGGTTTGTCATAGCTTTTCTTCCAAGGAACAAAGAAAATAAAATCTGCCACTGTTTTCCATAAGCAGCAAGAAGAAACCAGCTAGTACCTTCAACCCTTTGTTTAGATAACTCTTTAGCCAGATCACAAAGTTGATGAGGCACATGCCCTTCCATATCCCTGCAGATGACATTGTTGCCAAGGTTTCCCTCACTGCATAACAAGGGTCCCCATCCTCCAGCTTCCAGCAAGATGTTCCTCATTTCCTTGACCCTTTCTCAGCAACATCCTCAAAGTTCTGGTTTCTCTAATAAGCTCCTCAGCATATTCCCAGCCTCTGCCTGCCATCTGGTTCCAAAGCCATCTCACCTTCTGAGATATTTTTCATGGCACTGCTTCTCTCTTGATACTAAAATCTGTGTTCATTATCTATTTCAGTTTGTAATAATTTACTCCAAACCTTAGTGCCATAAAACAACACGCATTCTCTCAATTTCTATGGGTCAGGACCTCAGTGCAGCTTAGCTGGGCCAATCATAAAGCTGCAATAAAGGTATCCGTGGCAGCTGGGGAGTGACCCATGTCCAGGCTTACTCAGTTACTGGCAGGATTCAGGTCCCTGCAGGTTGATTGAGGGCCTCAGTTCCTTGCTGGGCGCTGGCCAGAAGCCTCCCTGAATTCCTTGCCATGTGGACCTCTCTACAGGGTGGCTTTCAACATGTCAGTTGCTTTAAGTAAGCAAGAAAGAGAGAGGAGAGACCAGGAGAGTCTTTTACAGTCTAGTCCCTTCTGAAGAAGTGACATCCTATCACTTTTGCCCTGTTCTGTTCATTAAAAGGGACTCACTCAGTCCAACCCACACTCAAAGGGAGGAATCACACAAGGGTGTGAATGCGAGGAGGCAGGGCTCACCGGGAACCACTTCAGGAGCTGAATGTGGGCGAAAGTGCACTAACAAGGCGGCAGTGGCCGGGTTATGCCACGTCAGCCTCCCGTCGGGGCGCCCAGCCGCAGAAACCCCCCGCCCTCCAGCCACCGCTCAGCCAGCGGGACAGTGCAGGGGCGGGAGAGGGCAGCGGAGGAGCGGGGCTGGTACAAGCAGATGGCCGCCCGAGAGCGCTCACTGCGTCGCTGCTGATCCACCCGAGGCCAAGGCCAGTTTGCAGGCTCACATGACCCCCGTCTGGCCTTTAGCCAAGCTCTTTCTCTTGCCTGAACTGCTCTTTTATATTTTGTTCTCTCCTTCTTTAAACCATTCATTAGAGACCAGGGCAGGCAACCCCATCCACGGGCACTTGTCCCATACCAGGCTTCATTTACAGTGATGTCCCAGACATTTCATTTATTCTCCAGGCATTGTTTGTGGGTTTGTGACTAGACGTGCAGGTGTGGTCTGTGGCTTTGTGATTGTTTCTGGGTTTGTGACTAGAGGTGCAGGTGTGGTCTGTGGCTTTGTGATTGTGGGTTCGTGACTAGAGGTGCAGGACAGGACAGAAGGGTGCCAGTGCTTTGTGACTTCACCCTGATGACCTCACCCTGGCCACGGACTTGATCCTCAGTCCCATAGGCCCAGAAACTGGACCTTTTGGTCAAACAGCGGATGCTTTCATGAAGACTGAAGTTAACACTAGGATCCCAATACTTCTGTGTGGCCTAGGTGCTCACTGATCATTGTTTGCAACTAGGATCAGCTCCTTTACTGTGGTTTGAGGGAAGCCCAGTCTATATGTATGTATGTGTGCATATGTGTGCGTGCGCGTGTATGCAGGCTAAGTCACTTTAGTCATGTCTGACTCTTTGCCACCCTATGGGCTTTAGCCTGGCAGGCTCCTGTGCCCATGGACTTCTCTAGAAAAGCATACTGGAATGGATTGCCATGTCCTCCTCCAGGGCAGGAGATCTTCCCAACCCAGGGATCAAATTCATGTCTCCCGCAGCTCCTGCATGGCAGGTGGATTCTTTACCACTGCACCGCCAGAGAAGCCCATACATCTGTGTACACATCTATGCCCATACATATTCTTTTGCCAAGTTCAGAATCAGTTGGCAGATGAAGAAGACAGACAGATGAGGATTAGCCTCTCACCTGTATTACTGATGAACCCGTTGGAGAGGAGACCTGAGTAAACTTTGCAGCCAGGGTGGAAGGGGTGGGACAGGGAGGTGGGGGAGAAGAGGGGAGAGCCGGTCAGCCCTTCCTCTAAGACCCACCTGGCAGATCAGCGATGCCTCCTCATCAGCATAAATGCCAGGGCTGCTCCGTGATCCTGGGACCAGCAGCATCCTATTACCTGGGAACTTACAGAAACGCCATGTTAGGCCCCACTCCCAGAAAAATTGACTCGAACTTTAGGGGTGGGACCCAGCATTCTGTGTCTGAATGAGGTCTGAGATGATTCTGATGAAGGCTCAAAGCTGAGAACCACTGGTCTAGTGGGAGCTGCACCACCTGAAAATCTGAGCCCTAGGGAGCAGTGTTCCCCTAGAATGTTTTGCCGTCCTCGTCTGCCCTTCCTCCCATCTCTGGGAAAATGAATCATAGGAGAGAAGTTTCACAGCTTCCACATCTGGTTTTTAGCTGACAGCTCTCCCAGGAGGAGCAGGTGGAGGCTCTTGAAGGGAATGGCTACCCACTCCAGGGTTCTGGCCTGGAGAATTCCATGGACTGTATAGTCCGTGGGGCTGCAAAGAGCTGGACACGACTGAGTGACTTTCACTTCATGAAAGGGAGGGGTGCCATGCATTTGGCATGTGCTGGCCGTGCCTCCTCCTCTTGCGGACCTTGCAGGGGCCAGCATCCCCTTAGTGGGACTTGGTGAACCCCAGAATGACCTAGCCAGAAGTGGAACGGAAGCGGGAAAGCCTCTCTGACTCCTCTTTGCACTGAGGTTTCGCCATAGACTCCCTGCCAAGGCCTGTCCCTCTCCATCCGCATCTGCCCACTCACCCACCCCCTGGCCATTCTAGCCTCCCTTCTGTCAGATATGCCAAGCCCATTCCTGCCTCAGGGTCTTTGCACTTGCTCTCCTCTACTTGAACAGCTCTTCCCTAAGACCCTGGCAAGCCTGGCTCCTTGTCCTTTATTTTTTAAATTTTTAATTAGAAGATAATTGCTTTGCATTGTTTTATTGGTTTCTGCTGGGCAGCAACACGAATCGGCCGTGTGTGTGTATGTGTGTGTGTGTGTGTGTGTGTGTGTGTATAAATATGTATATATGTGTATATATATATATATATATATATATATATATGATTCTGATGAAGGCTCAAAGCTGAGAACCACTGGTCTAGTGGGAGCTGCACCACCTGAAAATCTGAGCCCTAGGGAGCAGTGTTCCCCTAGAATGTTTTGCCGTCCTCGTCTGCCCTTCCTCCCATCTCTGGGAAAATGAATCATAGGAGAGAAGTTTCACAGCTTCCACATCTGGTTTTTAGCTGACAGCTCTCCCAGGAGGAGCAGGTGGAGGCTCTTGAAGGGAATGGCTACCCACTCCAGGGTTCTGGCCTGGAGAATTCCATGGACTGTATAGTCCGTGGGGCTGCAAAGAGCTGGACACGACTGAGTGACTTTCACTTCATGAAAGGGAGGGGTGCCATGCATTTGGCATGTGCTGGCCGTGCCTCCTCCTCTTGCGGACCTTGCAGGGGCCAGCATCCCCTTAGTGGGACTTGGTGAACCCCAGAATGACCTAGCCAGAAGTGGAACGGAAGCGGGAAAGCCTCTCTGACTCCTCTTTGCACTGAGGTTTCGCCATAGACTCCCTGCCAAGGCCTGTCCCTCTCCATCCGCATCTGCCCACTCACCCACCCCCTGGCCATTCTAGCCTCCCTTCTGTCAGATATGCCAAGCCCATTCCTGCCTCAGGGTCTTTGCACTTGCTCTCCTCTACTTGAACAGCTCTTCCCTAAGACCCTGGCAAGCCTGGCTCCTTGTCCTTTATTTTTTAAATTTTTAATTAGAAGATAATTGCTTTGCATTGTTTTATTGGTTTCTGCTGGGCAGCAACACGAATCGGCCGTGTGTGTGTATGTGTGTGTGTGTGTGTGTGTGTGTGTGTATAAATATGTATATATGTGTATATATATATATATATATATATATATATATCTCCTCTCTCAAACACAGATGTCATCTTCTCTGAACACCCATTTAAAGTGCCCGCAACCCCACTTGTCATGATTTATCTCATTACCCTGGGTTATTTTCTTCAGAGCATTTGACACCCTCAAAAAAATGACCTGGTGTGTTTATTTGTTGACTTGTTTACATATTTATGAGAGATCAGGGATGCTGCTGCCTCCCTAGCACTAGAATAGGTCCTGGTTTGTCGCTGGCATAAGATGTATGTGAATATTTGCTGAATAAATGAACGAAAATGCTCTGGGAGAGGTTCAGAGTGGAGTGATTCAGGCATCCAGACAGCCATGGGCCCAAAGATTTGGTCTCCTTCTTCCTGAGGGCAGAGGGCAGGGGCGCACGAGTCCAGCCTTGAGGGTCCGAGGGGAAGGCGGGCACCACGCCAGGCTTCCCGCCCGCTTCTCCTCTCCCCTGTTATCTTAGGCCCAGGCTCCCCCTCCTTCTCCCCCTCTACCCTCCCTCCCTACACTGCCATTCCATTCCAGTCATTAGAAGCCTGCAGATTCACACCCTCCTGCCGGCTTTTTCATAAAGGAATGTTAATAGAGTTAGTTTTCAGCAGGAGTACTGCAAGCCGTTGTCAAAACTCTAACTTGGCCACCCTCATTCACATAATTAATCACACAGGAAAGCAGAACAGGGTGGCATGAGAGCTGGGGCCCAGCTCTGCGGGGGCCTTCTTCCCAGAGAAGACCGTGCTGGGCCGCACAGCCGCTGCCCACCAAGAGTCCACGAACCAGGCTGGAAACGAGAGAGCCTTACTGGAACCAAGGCACAGTGGTGCAGGTCAGGCTCTAATTAGCCCTGGGGGCCCTCCTACGCTTCAAGAGTTTGGGAACAAAGGAAAAGAAACAAGTAGGGTGGAGGCTGAAGGAGAAAGGTTAAAGATGGCTCCTTGTAGAATGCAAGGAGGCTGTCATTTAATGAGTACTGTGTTAGTTATCCACTGCTGTATAGCCAATTCCGCAAACTTGTTGCCTTCAAACATCCCACATTCATTGCGCCATCATTTCTGTGGGTCAGAATCTCCTAATAGCTTAGCTGGGTCCACTGCTTGACATCTCACAAGGCCAAGCAAGTTCTCGAGGTGTCAGCCAGGGCTGAGTTCTCCTCTGGAGGCTCACCTGGGAAAGGATACACTTACTCTGTTCATAAGGTTGCTGCAGTAGTTTCTTGAATTTTGATTTTTTTGCTGGCTGCTGGCCTGTGGCACCTTTGGGTCCTAGAGATTCCCCACAGCCTGTTGCCACACGGGCTTCCCAGCTTGTCCACTTAGTTCATCAAGCCAGCACAGGGGGATCTTTAGAGCAAATCAACCTGCAGGATAGAATTTTACATACCATGGCATAGTCTCAGAAGTCACATCCCATGTCCTCTGCCCTGGTTCTGTTAGTTAAAGGCAAGTCCCAGGTTCTGCCCACATTTAATGGGAAGGGGTCACAGCAGGGTATGAATCCCAGGAGAGGGGAATCATGGAGTAGCCGCCACTCTAGAGGATCCGCCACAGAACCTATTGTGTGCTCGGGACCATGCCAAATGCTTTTGCATGCATTACATCATTTAATCGCTGAAACCACCTGCAAGGCAGGCATCATCCCCTTTGCACAGATGAGAAATCTGAGACAGAAGGGGGAGAACTTACTTGGCCAAGGTCCTGCCAGTGATTGAAACCACTTGCGTCAGGACCCTAAAGCTAGAGGCTAGAGACTCGGCATCTTTACAATGAGGAGCAAGGCCCCGAGGGAGGGAGGGGAAGAGGCGAGCAAGAAGGTTCTTGCTAGGAGGCTTAAGACCAGGAGGAACAATGGCTGTGGCTTTCAAGTTGAGAAAGAAGAAAACTGACAGTTTCTACTTTGCCAGTGAAGCAGAAAACGAGGGTGTCTCCTGAGACGGGAGGTTGGGCTGGAGGGGGCAGAGCCAAGCTGGAACAGCAGCTTAGGGAATGGGAAGGGGGATGGGAAAATTTGCCAGCCCGAGTACAAGTTGCTGAGGAGGAGAAAGCTGCTTCCTCTGGGCAGACTTCAGCACTTGCCCTGGTAGTGGTCCCACTGCCCTCAGCTCTTTGTGCCAGTCTCTTGCAGGCCTGGGGTTTATGCCTGTGTCCAGTCCTCCCGTGAAGGCAGGAATTCAACAGTAGACTGCATTGGGCCACCTGGTCCCTAGCACAGGGTCTGGCCCAGGGGAGCCCTTCGTAAATAATTTGGCCTGATTCCAGACCTTGAATTTCTAAGTCACTCCGCCATGTTACTTCTTAACCCTCTAAAGGGTAAGAAATGACCCAGTTTGAAAAGACTATTCAAAAATATGTATTTTTACTTTTGTTCCATGAGTAAAAGTTGAAACAACAGCAGGTTACGAAGATACAAATCCCTCGTGGAATAGGGGTTAGAGGTGGAATTAGGGAAGTCTGTTGCAGTCAGGACATGGCGACAAAAGCAGCAGTTTTGCATTTTTTCCTCGTCTCTCTGCTATCCGATGTCAAGGACCATTTCAAAACAACCCATATCAACTTAGATTGGCAGGAAACGTTGCCCACAGTGTATTGCCGCCTGGAAACAGTTAGACACAGTGCAATCCCATTTGTACCAAAGGACCAGTCTTGACTCATTATAAGTGGCAGAAAACCTAACTCATACCATCTTAGAAAAAAACTAAAACATGTGGGCTTATCTTCACACAAAGAGAAGCCAAAGGGACTAACACTTTGGCCTGAGAATGAGGCAAATGACTGCCTACAGCCCCCAGGACGGCATCCTCCCCTAGGATTCCTTATACAAGTCCTGAGATCCACTCTGATTGGACCAGCTTGGATCACGTGACCACAAGTGAGCCAATCACTGTGTCCAGTCTTGATCAGGACGGAGGTGATGTGCTGTGAGCAGGAGGAAAAGAAATGGGTTCTGAGTGATGATAAAGGCAGCAAGTGTCTACCCTGTGGGTTATGCTTGCGTCCACAGAAGACTCACCAGGTAGATGCCCACCAAAATGTCAAGAAAAGGGTTTTCTTGGCTTATAGTACTCAGGCAGAGTCAGATAAGCTATTTTTGTAAAATCAATCTCCAGCTTCACCCTAGTGAATAGAATGGGGACCACCCCTGAGGTCTCATCCTGGCCCACAAATAGTATCTAAGACTTGCTGGAGGACCAGTTCTGGAATCCCTGCAGACACTGACTCCCCCTAAGGCCCACCTAAACTCCAGTTTCCCAGCCTCTGCTGGAGCCTGAATTGGAAACCTGACCTGGCTGGACTCCAGGCCCTTTGCCATCCTGGTGAGGAGGGCGGCAGGTCTGGAGAGTGGGCACGACACCCTGTGAGCAGGGTCCTCCACCTCGGAGAACCGCTTGGGCCCCGGGTGCTCCCACCCCAGGACTCCTAGCTTCTGTACACCTGGAGACCCCCACCCCCCACCCCACCTGTGCAAGCCAAGCACGGTAAACACTGGCCACACAGCTCTTCAGACACTGTAGCTCCTTCTCCCACAGCCAGCCCCTCCCAAGATCAGTTCCCAAACCCCGATCTCGACTCCACCTTGCCACTCACTCGTTTCCCAAAGTGGCTGCCGTCGCCACTCTAACACCGTACACAAGACCAGAGACAGGAGTACCACGCAATGGCCCTTTATTTCTAGTTGGATCCATCGGTTGTGTCTGACTCAGCTTGCTTGAGCTCTCTGCACTGGTTCATCGCCGACTCTTGCAAGCGCCTCTTCCGGGGGTTGAGCTGATTACGGTAGACACTGAGTTCTTCTCGGTACTTCGCTCTCAGGAGAGCTGCCCTTTGTTCGTAGGGCTGCTTGTCTACATCCGTCTTTGCAGACCACATCTTTCCCGAGGCCTTGGCCACCTGCACCACTGACCAGCTTGGATTCTCACTCTTGAGCTGGGCGTAATGGTCTTGGCAGAAGAGTAGGAAGGACGATGGAGGCCGTCTGGGTGCGTGGGGGTCCCGCTTTCTCCTTTTCTTCCTCCTGCCGAGGTAATTCATCATCTCTTCTTGGTATCGGGCTTTGTCGAGCTTGGCCAGGGCTTATATTTGGCCTTTTCATGCTTTGAGATGGATCTCCATTTTTCCGAACACTTTCTAGAAAACTCTTTAAAGCCAAGGAAGGTATTGGGCTGCTGCTCCTTGAACTTGTTTCTGTAATTCAGCAAAAAGTGGATGTAAGAAGAGACATTGGCCTTAGGCTTTAGCTGATCTCTTTTTCCCATGTTCATAAATTCATTTTCTTTTCTGGACCCAGTAATTTGAACAGCAGAGACCTTTGTCCCCCACACTCCAGAAGCACTTAGTAGCTGCTCTGCTGGCGGTGAAATTTTCTGTCTGTCTGAGCTGTGGGCAGGGGTCAGCCTTTTCAGTGGTCGTGGCATTGTTGGGTCAGAAGGGACTGTGACGTCACTCACAGGCCAGCCACTCCAGGCCAGTGCTGGTGGCATTTACATACAGGCGCTCTTATTGGTTGGCTACTTGGAGGTCACATTTCTTCCCATGGAAGATGATGGGTCATCCAGGGAAGGCTCTAGAGAAACCGTGCCCCTGCAGTCTTTCTCCCTGGCTTGCTGGGGGCAGCGTGCTGGGCTCAGGGGGGGTGCTCTCTATCCTTTGGATGCAGTAGGGCACCACAGGGTCTGCCTTCCTCGCCATACAATTGTCAAGATGCCTCCTCAACCTTTCCAAAGACAGCCTGGAAATAATGAACATGAGGAGGTGGATGGCTCCAAAGCTGTCATGATAAAATGTGACGTTTTTCTGTTTGCCTTGAACAGGGGCAGCTCCATACGAAGAGTTTAGTAGTAACTCTAAAAATAATCAGGTATGACAGCTGTGACTTGGTTCCTGTCAGGACAAAGCTACCTAATATAAAACCCAAGCACGTGGCCTGGTCTGAACTCTTCCTTTCTCTGAAATGAATTGGGTGGGGATGGGGCTGGGGATTGGGGAAGAAGGGAGGGGAGCCTTAAGGTTTTACTAACATTACACCAGAGCCCATGAAAATGAGATAGAAAATCCTTGGCCTAGCAGGAGGCCCCCTGTTCTCATCCCAGGGGTCCCCTTTCTTGGGGTTAGAGCACAGAGCTCTAACAGCTACACTCAAACCAGTCGGCTTCTGGCGTTTTGGAAAAAAAGCTGCAGATAGTCCAGTAGTCTTTGAACTGGAGGGAAAAGAAGAGTCCAGTTTCTTGACCTTTGGACACTGCGGGGTACTTCCTTGAATGGTCATGGAGTTGCTATGATTCAGGGGTTGTTGATAGAACCAAGTTTATGGAGTTAGAACACCGAGCCTCATTAACATAAGCATTAACATATTTAAGGCAGAACAGCCACTAGCAGGTTGGAGTCTGGATCTGAACGGATTAGCCCGACTCAAGCCTGCGCTGCATCCCGCCCGCACAGAAACTGCAGCCTTGGTGGCCGGGGGCCTGGGTGCCTGGCCTCAGCAGCTCAGCCTGACAAACTTGCCTCACACTAGACCACCACATTTTTTAAAATTATTTTTATTCATTTATTTGACTGTGTCGGGTCTTAGTTGCAACACGTGGGCCCTCTCAAGTTGTGGTATGTGGGCTCAGTTGCCCCACAACATGTGGGATCCTAGTCCCCCGGCCAGGGATTGAACCTGAGTCCCCTGCATTAGAAGGCAGGTTCTTAACCACTGGACCATTAGGGAGGTCCCTAGAGCACATTTTTAATTTTTGCCAAGACTTTTCCCAGGACCCCATGACTGATTGCAAGGTCCATCTTATGTAAGACTGACTAGAGTCTTCAAGCCTAATTCCTAGCCCCAAATTGCAACACGGTAGTTGGGCTACTTCAGCCAGTCCCTTCCCAAGCCCGTGATGTCTCATCTGTGGGATCAGCGATGTGGAGTCAGTGTTCTGCTGGCCAGGCAGCACCCTCCCGGTGACTTGCTGTAATTTTGTGGCTGGAGTGAGAGGGCTGTAGGGTGCCAGATGCCAGCCCCGGCAGGCCAGGCCAGCGGCGGGGGCGGAGAGGTCTGGCCTGTGGGAACAGGTTACTCTGGGCACACTTCTTAACCTAGGGAGCTTTTTTTCCACTCTGGGTCTTTCTCCCAAGCTAGAGGTTGGCTCATCTGTTTGCTGGACTTGAGTGGATGGGTTGTGAGGAAGAACTTGTCTAATGTCCCTACATGTTCATCAGGTTCAACTCAGATGCACCAAAGACCCCAGCAGCTTATCTGTGTCTCCGTTCACAGCCTTCCACCCCACCCCTCCACCATCAGGATAAGATCTAGAAACATCAGCCCCATGATAACCATCTGCCAGAGCCTAGCAGATCTAGGAAGAAAAGAGAGTGTGGCCTTTGGTGGTGGGGCCACACTCCCGACTTGGCTGGGTGAAGCGGGGGACTCCTTTGTCTGGTGGAGCCACAGGAAGAATAAATGCACCTGACTTTCAGCTGATGCCGTGTGCACGGGTATCTGAGGTTTGTTCCTTTCCATCTTTCCCGCCTGCCGCTTGTCCTGGGAAGCTGGCCCATATGGACGATGCCAGTGGCTCCTGTGCCCTCCGGCTTCCATTTCAGTTTGGCCAATGGGACCCCGACAGGAGATCACGGAGGGAGGGATCTGGCTCCGTCCCTGCAAGGTTGCCTGGAGCTGGCACCTCACCCCGGGACTGCAAGTCCCGACTCCTCTTGAGCATCCTCTCTAAATGACTCTCCTTCCAGCTTCCCTGTGCTGCCCCCTCCAGCTGAGGGGGAAAGAGCTCCACCTTTACCAGCCGCTGAGGCCTCTGCTCTCCCCTGTGGCTTTCCAACACCTTGCCCTTCCCTTGGTAAATAGCCGTTTTGTTAAACACTCCTCAAATTATCCTAATTCGAGTGGCCATCTGTTGCCTGCTGGGACGCTGACCTGTATGCCATGTTTCTAACCTTCCACATGGGCAGCAGGCAGCCATGGAGGCGGAGAAATGAAGCAAGCGCAGGCATCGCTCCAAAGCAGAAGGCGTCGAGCTTCTGGAGGCCTGTGTGCTGGGCAGTGCCACAGTGGAGAAGGGCCTGCGGGGGCTGCTGTGCCAGCCAGGAGCAGGCAGGACAGGGCCGTGCGGCTTGGGAAGAAGTGTCTAGTGTCCTCTGTACATGAGATGGCCTGCAGATAGGGGCGCTGCTCTGGAGGCCACGCAGTGAATACTGCAGGCTTGATGGACCACGCATTTCCTGTTGTAAGTTAGTTTTAGCTCAAAAGGAGCCAGAGACCACACCCGAACGATCGAGTGGCTGTGCCCAGATCAAACATCACAGACACAGGCGGTGTGGGCTGAGGGCCATAAGCCTGACCACTCCAGTCTAGAGATGTGCGTTCAGTATTTGCAGCCTTTTGGATTGCAGTCTACAATAGGAAATGTATTCTATAAGTAAGTATGCATTAGTCACTCAGTCGTAGGCGACTCTTTGTGACCCCATGGACTGCAGCCCACCAGGCTCCTCTGTCCATGAGATTTTCCAGGCATGGATACTGGAGTGGGTTGCCATTTCCTTCTCCAGGGGATCTTCCCAACCCAGGGATTGAACCCAGGTCTCCTGCACTGCAGGCAGATTCTTTACCTACTGAGCTACAAGGGAAGCCCAATGCATTCTGTACCATGACCCATCCACGCGCACGCATACAGTGCCGCTAGTGGGTGCTTCTGTTCCAAGCACATCACCTGCATTGTCTCGTTTCATCCTTGTGACTACCCTGTGTGGGGGGTGGGGGTAGGGGTGCTTTATATTTCCCCCATTATAAAGTCTCTGAGCACATGAAGTTTTCAGGAAAAAAAAATTTTTATGAAAATAAACTAGTTCTTTTCTTTTCCATTCTATACTCTTATAATCTCCTGTACTTTATTTTCTTTTCTAAAATGCACCCCTGGGACTTCCCTGGCCATCAGGTGGTTAAGACATTGTGCCTTCCGATGCAGGGCACACAGGTTTGATCCCTGGTCAGGAAATTAAGATCCTGCATACTACGTGGCCTGGCCAAAAATAAATAAATAAATAAAAATGCACCCCACAGTCTGATCTTGTGAATGGGTCACAATCCAGGGATAGATTTGAAAAACACTTGTCTAGGCAGGCTGGGATGGAGCCCCCACCTCAGAGGCTGTGAGAGCCTCTTCACTCAGCAGTGATAACATGAAGTGGAAAGGGCATGGCCTCTGGAGCCAGACAGACACCGAGCTCCAACTCGAGCTTTGCCACATAGCAGCTGGGGGACTTTTGGCAAGTCTGGCTTGTTACAGTCTTGGCTGGATGTGGAGTGAAATGATCAAGGTGAGGATTAACTGAAAGGATGGGAGTAACGTGTCTGACACTGCCCCTCCCCAGCAATGTAGGCAGGACTTGGGACTCACTTCTAACGAGTAGAGTATGGACAGGGACAGGTTACATCTTTATAGTGGAGGGAGGGGGCAGATGCTACAGCAACCAAGGGATCAGGGGTATACAGGACATTTCTGTGCCGTCTTTGCTGTTCGGTTTCATCTCCCCAGCTGATAGGAATGTGTGCCCAGGGTTGAGGCACCCTGTTCTTAATCCTTCTCCGGGAATCCTAGGGGCGCCTTTACCCTCACTTGCAGCAGTTGTATGCTCCTGGCAGATCTTCTCATCACAGCGTTTCTCAAATTTGAGGGCAAGCATCAACTTTGGGGAACTTCAAAAATCCCAGATCGCAACAACTGCTGCTGCTGCTGCTAAGTCGCCTCAGTCGTGTCTGACTCTGTGCGACCCCGTGGACGGCAGCCCACCAGGCTCCGCCGTCCCTGGGATTCTCCAGGCAAGAACACAGCAACCCGAAAAAGTAGTTGGCAGAGGCACGTGGTAACTGCCGTGATGCGCTCTCCTGCCTCCCCCGCTGTGGTTCCTCCTGGGGGGTGCGGGTCAATGCTGCTCTTGCCCTCTGAGCAAGGCACCCGGCACGTGGAAAACTGGCTCCACGAAGAGGTCCATGTCCTAAGCCCCAAAGCCAGTGAACACATTACCTTACACGCAAAGGGGACTTCGCAGATAGGATTATGTTAAGGGTTTGAGGATGGGAAGATTATCCTGGATTATCCGTGTGGGCCCGATGTAATCACATGGGTCCTTGTAAGAGGAAAGCAGGAGCTTCAGAGTTAGAGACAGAGATGCGATGACAGACTAGAGGGTCAGAGAGACTTGAAGAGGCGACACCGGTGGCTTTGAAGGTACGGAAAGAGACCGCAGGAGGAGAAACGAAGGTGACGTACTAGAAGCTGGCAGAGGCAAGCCAACAGACCTCACCTCTGCAGCCTCCGGAGAGAGTGCAGCCCCACAGCCACCTTGACCTCGGCACAGCGATGCCCACTTTGACTTCCAGAATCGTCAGAAAATAAATCTGTGTTGCTTCGAGCCACTGAATCTGCAGTGATCTGTGAAAGCGGCGCTAGAAGATGAACACGGCTCTCTTGCGCATCCAACTCGTGGTCTGTGATTATCCTGGTGCTATTCTAACCCCCGCTTGTGTTAATAAAGATGAGAAATTTATGCCACTGTTGATTGGATTAGTTGAGGGAGCAGGGAGCATGAGCTACTCAATTTTACACACTTCTTCACTCACGGGCTGACTCATTAAGTGACTAATTCACTCATTGGCTTACCAGTTAATTCACGCTTACAGTCTTTCAGTTCATTCACTCACCACTCATGTGCACACATACACAACACACACACACACACACCCACCCTTAATCAGTAGCTGTGAGTTGCTGGAGCAGTGTGACTGCTGCTTTATGGCTGTTAATAAGCAATGTTTGAGGGATGGATATGTTTCAGGAAGGAAGGTGGTGGTAGAGAGAAGCATGTACCACTTCCTGGAAGCCAGATGGGCGAAGGAGGCAGGGTCATAGGTAGATCTAGGCTCTTTGGTGCTGACCTCATGCCAAGAAATGTTCCTCAATCAGATGTGACTGTGATAGTTCAATAAAAATGATGATAATGCTTTAGATAGATCACCTCCAAAAGCCTAGAGAGAAATTATGCACAAGCATACTTCATAATGTTGATTTCCTAGGTTGATACATGGATCATAGTTATGTAAGATGCTAATATTAGGGGAAGCTGGGGGAGGGGTGTACAGGAAATTTCTGTACTGTCTTTGCAACTATTCACATTTCACAGCAGTGAGTGGGAGAGTCAGTTCTTACACTCAGGTTCGTTTGACTCTGAAGTCTGTGTGTTTAGCTTCTGCTGGTGGTCTAGGAACTTCCTCAAGGCCAGGGAGAAGGCGGAGCTGGGAAGGAATAAGGCCAAGAATTGCAAGAGGAGAGCAAGTGGAAAGAGAAGGTGTCTACATCTCAGCACTTACGGGGCTCAGGGAGACTTTTCCCATCAGGTGGATCCTTATTGCAGACACATCTGGTGAAGTTATCCCCGGGTCATAGGATGCCCTGAGTCCAGCAGGTGGACTGACCTAGATTGCTGAACCCTACCGGCATCTACAGAGCCTGGGTCCATTTCCCTGGGCCGAGGCTGGCCAAAGCTAAATACAGGGTCAGCATCCAGCCCAGTGGACTATGTGGACAGGAAATGGGACAGATGATCAGGTGTAAGAATAGAGTCAGCGTGGGCAGGTGTACCTGTTCACCTTTGGCTGGATGCAGCAAAGGGGGAGACGATGAGATCTAGAACGAGACCAACTTTGGGGAGTTAATCCCCCAGCCAGCTGTGGGTGCCTCTCACTGGCCTTGGTGGAAGCCCTCCTGACACCCAGAGTAAGGAGCCTGGCCCCTGCTGTTTCCCTCCAAGCCCCCGCCTTTCAGCCACGTGCCTAGCTCCCTTCTTTTAAGCATACTCTTTCTTTGGGAGAGTGGTCCCCAAAATCAGTCCTGGGGGTTCCAGCAAGAGCCCAGGCCCTGGGCCCCAGGAGTGGGCACATGCCCAGCTAGACTACTCAGAGGCTCCCAGTGAGCTTGTTCTAAATGCACCCAATGGAAGAGATCATCTCTCTGGAGGTGAAGTTAGGAGGGTAAATCCGGGAGCTGGTAATAGTGGCCATAGTGCCAGCCTCCAGTCTGTCGTCTGTAACAGACAGTACAGCAGAGACGGGCCCAGAAAGAGGGGCCCATGGCATCTGAGTCGTTGGATCTAGTCATCTCTGGAGCCAGCTATGGTGTGACGACAGCCCCCAATAATTTCTTCTCTGCCCACTCTGATTTGGTCTGGACTTCTGCCACTTGGAACCATGAATATAAGGCATTAGCTTAGGTGTGATGGGGGTGAGTGATATAATCCAGGAACCCTTCCCTCCCCCATTTCCAAGGCTTCCTTCCTGTCTCCTTCCTCTCCCCTCTGCTTGTGTCTGCTCTACATCACGGCCAGGTCTCTGGTTTGCTGTTCAGAGAGTATATGGACAGCGTTGGCACATCTTGGCCCGTCCATCAGAGTGAATGTTTCTTGAGCACTTAGTATGTGTCACATCCTGTCCTGAGAGCTTGTAAGCCCATTATCTCATGTAGACCACCTAGAGTTCTATGAGCAGGGTGCTGTTATCCGTATTAAATACATGGGGAGACTGAGACACAAAGCAGGTCAGTTACTAGCCCAGAGTTAGAGAGCTGGGAAGTATAGGGCTGAGACTTGAACCCAGGTCAGTGCCTTCCAGGGCCCACATGCTTAACACTGCCCCACACTGCGCTAGATTGAGTAAATGTTAGTTCCCTTGCTGCACGGAGCTATGGCCTGGCCACAAATGATGGCTGCTGTGTCTTGGAGGCTCAGCAGGAGTTTATGAACATCACCTTGAATCGCTGCAGTTGCACTGTAAGATACACTCTGGGAAAGAGAGGCTCAGAAAGGGAAAGCAAACTCCTCTAGGTCACAGAATCCATGCGTGTGGTAGCAGGATCAGAATCCAGCTCGTCTGACTCTAGGATAGCTTCCTAGCTGACTTTAGCTTCGCAATCCCCCAGGACAGTTTAGCCCACCCATTCTCCAGCCACTTGGAACACTCACTCCCTCAGCTGTGGCTTCAGAGCTGCTGAACCATCAGGCAGGGCTGGCTAGCTGCCTCGCGGAGGAGGAGAAGGAGCGTTGAGGATGCTCAGACTCAGAATGGCAGTCAAGGGGCAGGCAAAGGCTGGCGTGGGAGTCTCCTCGATCAGCCATCTGCAAACATTGCCTCTGGATGAGAAGTAGTATCCAAATGTAATCTCCAGAGGCCTCTAGAAGGCAGGCATTGCCACCCTCCCTGGAATGAGGGCAGGTCCCTTCTCCGAGTCCTGTCTGCAGTGACAGGCAGAAGCTGGGCAAGGCTGAGGAGGCTGAGCTGATGGAGGCCAGGCTGGGGCTGCCGGAGGTGGCAGGGGGAGGTGACCACCAAGTGTCCTGGTGACACTGGGGACCACAGAGTGACCCTGCATCGTGCTCTCACCAGAGTGGATGCGGGCATCCTTATTCAGGGAGATGAGGCCAGGCTGTGTCTCTGGAGTGTCGGGTTCAAGGCACTGACCCCACTTCCTCGCTTCTCAAATCTAAGCAAGGGAGTAAAATAGTTCCCATTTGCAAGACACCTACTGTGTGTCAGTAGTCCTGGACACATTATATGCAAGAGCACAGGTATCCCACTGCACAGACGGAGAAACTGAGGCTCAGAGAACTGCCAGCACATGCCTGCATTTCACATGCTTAATCGTTGAGCCCAGATTCAAATACAGGGAGAGACAGAGACCGGAACCAGGAATGAGAGAAGGTCTAGGTAGCATGTGAGCACGCCTCAGTCACCAGGCTCCTGAAGCCGGTGCCCTGTTCCTGGGCCAAGCCTGGTGGGAGCTGACTTTAGCATCTTCCGGTATGAGGGCATCAGGTCTCCAGGCTGGATCTCAGGTCTATCTGCAGCAACAGAGACTTGAGCTGGGGGCAGGGAGTGGTCACCTGGGGGCCAGGCCGCTGACCAGGGCCCAGACTTCTTTTAGATTTTGTCCTAGTCAGACCAGAGCTCGTGCGGATGGAGGCGTGCAGACGTCCGAGGCTTAGGACATCTTATGAGTGATGCAGTGAGGTGGGAGAGGCAGCAACGCAGGTGGGAGAGATGATGCTGGAACACGCTTTTTCCCAGTCTCTACCAGGAGAGCCAGGCCTGTGGGGCTGTCTGTAATCAACATGCGTGTAGAGTCCCATCAGCTGATCGGTCCAGTGTGGGTCACATGGCCACCCCCAATCCATCCAGCTATGGCCCAGGGCCACGAGGCTGCCCCTTCCAGGAGCTGTGGGTTGAGGGAGGGAGACTGATCGTCAAAGCTTCTACTTAGAAAAGAGTAGAGCTGCCTGATTTAGAGCTGGAGACAGAAACAGAGAGAGTTGAGCATCCCCTGAGAAGGTGTGGGGGATCCACCACGAGCCTTCATGCCCAGATCTCAGTACCCAGCACACGTTCCCATCTCCAGATCCAACCCCATTCTGTTCACGTTAGCCTCAAGGGCACAGCCTCTCCCCAGAGGCAGGAGAACCCTCACCAGGAAGCCATGCCCAGTGGGCAGCTGAGCTAGGGGCAGAAGGAACTGACACCCCAAGCCAGTCCCCGGATGTTCTCAGTGTGCTCCTCGCTCATCTCACAGCCCATCATGATGACAGTCTCATCCCAGCAGCAAACACAGCCAGGGGTCCTGTCCCCCAGCCCTAGTGACTTTATAATAAAACTGGTCAATTTTGAACAAAAGATATATTTCTTAGTTAAAAAATTTGCAAAATTACAAAATTGGCATGTATTAATGTACTGATGAGACTATAATAAACTTTCATATATTGCTAGTGGGTGATTAAATGGTTCATTGTGAAGAAGAGATTATTGGTGCCTAGGATATAGGATGCACTTTTATATCATTAACATCAAGAAATTTTGTTCCAAGGTTTATATCCAAAAATAAATAAATAAATAAAAATCTTGCATAAATTTATAAAAAGACAGGAACAGATTTTTCATATCAACCTTCTTTTTTGATGGTGGCTATCACTAGTTAGAAGCAACTTATATACCCATTCCTCGGAGAATGATTAATTAAAGTATGGTATATGCACAAAATAAAATATGATGCAGAGTCAGAAGCTGAGAGTTAGATTTATTGCAATTAGGCTACGTTTCACAAACATGTAAATAAGGAAAGGGAGCAAGAATAAGATTTATAGTTCCATTTATGCAAATTAAAAACACATGTTAACACCATATATTTTCCAAGGATACACATATATCTAAATAGGTACACAGAAGGGAAATTGGAAAGACATATATTAAAAACACTAGTGTAAGTACCTTTCAGAAGCAAGGCAATAGCAGTAGGAATGAGAAATGAAGAGAAAATAATAAAATGAAACAGAGGGCATGAATAATGTAATTTAACTCTGTGCACCTAAAGTACAGATAAAATTAAAAGATAAAAGTAAAATCGATTATGTGATGTATATACAAATTTCTCTTTTGTATTCTTTGCAAGGCTTTCTTATATAGCAAGTTCTCCAAGTGCATTTAAAATAGGATTCAAATTTTATACCTTTTTTTCTACGACCACTTCTGTATCAAAGTGTTTTCACTAGTGGTATTCTGAAAAGTGGTTACTTTGCAGGGACTCATAACTTTTCTATCTTTCCTTGACTGGAGGAAAGAGGATCGAAAAGTTTGCAGATTTCCTTTTTCTGTTCAGACAGTAGATAAAAGAATGTCTGTGGTTTTTAGACAAACTGGGTTGACCAGCTGCGACCTTGTATCCGAATCAAATTCTTAAGTGCCAGGCTGGCAAAGTGAATTAGTCTATGAATATTCTTACCTGACACTGAATTGGCTTGAATTGAGGACCCAGTTCTAAGGCAGCCCCAAGGTCCTATTGCCAAAATGTATATATTAGAAAATAAATGCAAATCAAATAAGAATAATAATAAAAATACAGCTTTTCCAAGAGCAAGTATTATTTTACTAGAAACTGAGGCACGGAGAGATGTAGTGACATAATACTCCCAACCACGATGTGAATAAGAAAAAAGACAAAGTAAAACCACTGTTTTCTGATTCCCAGCCCGTACTTCTTTCACTATTGTGTTTCCTCTATAAAGTGTTCAATTGCTCATGATTCAAAATACAATAACAAAATCCACCATCAATATTCAAGATTCTTCTTATGAGACATTTCATAGAATTTGGAGGCTTATTGGAAGATGCAAAGTAGCAATTTGTGTTTGCGGTAGAGACATTTAAAATGACTGAAGTTTTAATTAACCACAATTTTTTTTTTCTTCCTGCAGTATGCACAGTAAACTTTATCTGTTTGCTGTCTGAAGCTTTCTCTGTGTTTGCAAATTAGAAGTGCTTGCTTTTTTTCATTTTAATTAAAAATTGTGAGCTTGACATAATCAACGTCTTTCCTTTTTTGGTTGTTTAATGAACATTAGTGGAACAAAATTAAAGTGCTATTTAACATTCAGCCAATTTATTAATGGTTAGGAGGGATAACTTTGTTTTCAGGGACTGGAACTGAACTTGAGTTATTGAGGGAAATTAACTTTTTCACTAGCATTTAATGAAACCACAATAGGCACGGGGCCTGCAAAATCAGGTCAACACATTGTTGATGTTACTGTTTATATAGAGAAGACATCTTGAAATCAGAGAAACCATCAGAAGTTTAATCAGCAGTTGCTTCTACTTGATTAAAGGGATTTCTGATGAGGATAGAGTCCGTTTTCTCATGGCAGTGCTGTTGTCTACTCATATGTTTTCTCTATAAGCACATGTGATTTCCAACTATCTTTTTGTGCATTCACTGCTCACATGTTAAATGTCTTCTTGATACCTGGCCCTATCCTATATTTTATATACTATTGACTATGTATTTATTATACTCAAAAGTTGTTTTTTAAGTCTATGAGAGATAATATAATAGAGTGTTTTCTGATAAGCACTAATAGTTTGATGACAAGAACAAATCTTAATTTGAATCCTAGACTTGCCCCTTACCAGACGTGTGAACTTAGGGCAAGTTATTATTTTCCTTGATTTTCAAGTTTGTCTCATTTGTGTCTGCCTCACAGAAGTTATCATTTAATCAGGAAATACTTTTGTGCCAGTTTTTGTAATAGGCTTGCATTCATAAGAATGAATGTAAGGAAGGTATTTGTGCTCCCATGGAATTTACCATTTAATAGGAGAAAGAGACTTGAAATGGTAAATCACGCAGAATGATTAGTAAATTTTTACCAGGTTTCATGAAATCCTTAAGTCTGGAAAATGTGATAGTCTTCCCTAAGGAAAAGAAATATTAAACTAGGACATGAGTGATGAGTAGAAGTGGGCCAAGAGCAAAGAAAGGATGAGCGTTTCAGGGAAAGGATAGGGCAGATGCAAAATTATGGAAAGAAAGGAGATTGCTTTTCATGAGCATCTGAGGGAAGTTGACAGATAAGGGCAGAGGGAAGGTTATGCAAAACCTTGTAAGCCAAACTGAGAATGCAATATTTTTCCTAAGTGCAGTAGAGCATTGAAAAGCTTTAGGGAGCATGGGAAAGAAGAGTGTATTCATTTCCTATTGCTGTTGTAATAAATTATTGCAAAGTTAGTAGCTTAAAGCAGCATACCTTTTTTTTTTAAGTCTTACAGTTTTCATGGTCAGAATCACAACATAGGTCTCATTAGCTTGAAATCAACATTTAGTAGGGCTGTTCTCCTTTTTGGAGGCTGTAGAGAAAAATTCATTTCCTTGGCTTTCCAACTTAGAGACCGTCATTCTTTGGTTCATGTTCAACGCCAGCAATAGGAGTTGGATTTCTTCTCACATTTCATTACCCTGACCTCCTCATCTACCTTCCTCTTTCACTTTCAAGGATGTTTGTGATTATAATAGTCATTCCCAGATCATGTACTATAATCTCCCTATTTAAGGTCATCTGATTAATAGTATATCCACTTAATCTAATCTACAACCTTAATTCCCTTCTTCATGTGATGTAACATTCACAGATAAATCTGAGTATTAGGATAT
Organism: Madoqua kirkii; assembly: GCA_006408675.1. Taxonomy (NCBI): domain Eukaryota; kingdom Metazoa; phylum Chordata; class Mammalia; order Artiodactyla; family Bovidae; genus Madoqua; species Madoqua kirkii. The sequence continues at coordinate 1,654 of SJYC01123642.1, read as the reverse complement.
GGACATTTTGAGGGAGTCATCATTCTGCCCACTACAGGGAAAAGGCCAAGAAAGAATGTGATTTCAGAAAAAGTCCTCCAGAGAAACTCAGGAGTTCACTTCAGAGTTATCAAAGTGAATTCATGTCAGAGTTATTCCTTATGGGTTATTCCTAAAATCACTTCAGAGTTATTCCTAATGGGTCACTCCATTTTAGAGAACTGAATTCCTAGGACACAGCTCTTAAGAAAAGGGTAAGGGAAAAGTAAATCAGGGAAAGTACAATGTACTACTCTTTCACGTAAGACTAAGAACATATATGCTGGTAATGAAATGACAATAGTCCATCAATTGTAACATGTTTCTTGATTTCAACTACAATACAATGTGAAAGATGTTCCTCTTACAATCAATAAAACCAGAAAATGATATTCAAATTTTATTAATCATTTCCCTGGTGGCTCAGATGGTAAAGCATCTGCCTGTAATGTGGGAGACCTGGGTTCTATCTCTGGGTCAGAAAGATCTCCTGGAGAAGGAAATGGAAATGTACTTCAGGACTCTTGCCTGGAAAATTCCATGGATGGAGGAGCTGGTAGGCTACAGTCTATGGGATCACAAAGAGTTGGACATGACTAAGCAACTTCACTGGTTCATCTTAAATAAAATCACCATTTCCTTTTATATTTTTCACACGTGCCAATACAGAGTATGTTGTCAAGTTGTAGAGTCCCATTTTTTGACTTCCTTTATTCTTCTTATTCTTCTGGTTAAACAAAGTATTTGTGTCAGGCTCAACCATTAATTCAGACATGACAAACACGAGGTACATAGATGCTCCACTGCCAACTCCCTCAGATTTTTAAACTACTCTTAACCCTGGGGAGACATCACAAATCAATCAAAAGCATTCTTATAGAGTTTTAAGAGGACTTAGGATCTTTCTGGTAGGTGAGGTGACAACATAATTGATTGTTGAAGCTAGGGTTCTTCAGAGAGTCTCAGAGAGTGCTATTAATAAATGCTTGAATAAAAGTATGAAATGAGAACATTCTAGGCAAAATGGAATGCATTGTCTTTCTACTCATGAAAGTTCCATACTTCACTGTCAATTGACTAGAGTTAGTATGAAAGTTGAAACATATTTGCCAACTTTGTCTAAAAACAGAGTTCTTTTGGAAACAAAAGAAACTTTGGGCTGGACTAGAAGCCATGTGGATTTATGATCTCCTTGAGGACTGCTGATGGCACATGCTTCCAACCAACTCTCCGGTCTATCTGTCCATTCCCATCTCCTGATTTGCTCTCTGTCCTTCCTTAGCTGTATTTGTCTACGTTTCAGCCTTATCACACATTAACTCTGATTAGTTCTTTCCTGAGGCTGCTTCTTACACTTTCTGTGCATGAGTCCTTCAATGACAGTGTCACTCTGCTAGTTATAGTGGCTTAGGAATTGTTTGCAATCATAGGCTGATTTGGCAATTTGATTTATAATGTGTCAGATAAACCACAAAATAAACATCACCTGCAAGGATCATATATGATGAAGAAAGAATGAAAATGCAAACTTCATAATTTGTAAAAAAAAATCTAAATAGTTTCTTTGACTTCTGACTAGAGACTTTGAAAAAAGTATAGGAACTATAAACATTCTAAAAGAAAATAACCACATATA
>SJYC01123638.1:0-36056 GCA_006408675.1 Madoqua kirkii | reverse complement strand
TCAGCATGCTTTCCCTCGTTGGGAGTCACAGTCCACCTTGCCTCCCTAGAATGCACTCCAGCACTGGGCTGGTGTCTGGGTCTGCCATGGGGGCAGCTCAGACTCTCATCTGGTCCTACTCCTGTGTGTTCTTGCCTCCGATGTCCACAGCTGTCAGAACACACGTGCATCTTCTTTTGTGAGAGTTCTCAAAGTCCTTTTATATATTCTATAGATACAGAGTCTGCATAGCTGATTGTATGGATTTAATCCACAGTTTGTACAGCTAGTGGGAAGGCTTTGGGTCCTCTTCCTTAGCCATGGTGCCCTGGTTTCAGTTGGGTTTTATCGCCACCTCTGCATGTGGGTCGTCGTAGAGGGCTCCCTGGCTTGGGTTCTTTTCTGTAGCTCGCCAAGTCAGGCACATAAAGGGATTCCCCTGGCTGGAGTCCTTCCCTTGTTTTCCCGAATCAAGAGCTTGAAGGGCCAGTGTCTCTTGTTCAGCTACTGGTATTGGCATGTAGCGAGAGAGATGCTACGGTGATGGCTCCATCCCCTACACATAACTGAGCTTATTGCGGTCCCTCAGTGGCTGGTTTTCCTCCACAGACTTTTCCCACCACAATCTCCTCCCCTCCCCTCTGGCTGTCTCTCCACAGTCAACAGAAATCCTCACCCTGGGATTGCTCTACAATCCTTGCGCTCCAGCTCCCAGCCACTGTGCCTTCTAGGGGACCTGTCTGGGGTGTCTGTGGCTGTAGCAAGGATTGTCTGTGCAATTCGCATTCCATTTAGACTGTTACAGATCAGCTGCATCACTCTCAGCATCAAATGTTTCTCCTCTGACACAAAGAGTTGCCCCGATGTGGGGATCAGACTCTTGCTTCAGTTCCCCCACCCACTGAGGGCAGGTCCAGTCCTGCCAACTCTCCTAACTCTCCTCTTTCCCCCTCCTTCCCTAGTCCTGCCGAGTTTTGCGTGGTTCTATGTATTCTTTCCCAGTGGCAGGCACTCCTGCCCGCTCTCAGCTGGTGTTCTGCACGCGTTTCTGTGTCTGAAGGTGTGTTCCTGATGTGTCCACGGAGAGAGATGTACTCCACGTCCACCTACACCTCCACTATCTTTTTCTCCCTTTGGCTGGTTCTAACTGTTGCTTCCTGACCTGCATTCAGGTTTCTTAGGAGAGAGCAGAAGACAGGTAAGGGGATTTGGTATTCCCATCTCTTTAATAATTTTCCAGTTTGTTGTGATCCACAGAGTCAAAGGTTTATCATAGTCAGTGAAGCAGAAGTAGATGTTTTTCTGGAATCCCCTTGCTTTATGAGCCAATGAACATTGGCAGTTTGATCTCTGGTTCCTTTTCTAAACCCAGCTTGTACATCTTGAAGGTCTTGGTTCATGTAGTGCTAAAGCCTAGCTAGAAGGATTTTGAGCATAACCTTACTAGCTAGTAAATTGAGTGCAATTGTTTGGTAGTTTGAACATTTTTTGTCATTGCCTTTCTCTTGGGATTGGAATGAAAACTGATCTTTCCTGGTGCTTTGCCCATTGCTGAGTTTTCCAAGTTTGTTGACATATTGAGTGTGGCACTTTAATAGCATCATCTTTTAAGATTTTAAATAGCTCAGCTGGAATTCCATCACCTCCTCTAGCTTTTGTTTGTTCGTTCTTTGCTTATGTTTTTATTTTTAAAAAATTAATTTATTTTAATTGGAGGATAATTACAGTATTGGGATGGTTTTTGCGATACATCAACGTGAATTGGCCATAGACATGCACGTGTCCACCCCATCCTGAAACCCTTCCCACCTCCCTCCCCACCCTGTCCCTCTAGGTTGTCCCAGAGCGCCAGCTTTGGGTGCTCTGCTTCATGCATTCAACTTGCACTAGGCATCTGTTTTACATATGGTAATAGGTATGTTTCAATGCTATTCTCTCAAGTCCTCCCATCCTGGCCTTCTGCCACGAGTCCAAAAGTCTGTTCTTTACGTCTCTCTCCTTTGTGCCCTGCAGGTAGGATGTTTGGTACCTGCCGGGAGCCAACATGAGGAATCCCACCCATGGCAAGGTCATGCGGTAGAGATCTGATGTCGGTAGAGATCAAGGTCGAGTCAGATCTCAGGTTTCCCCTATGGTATTTCCTGAGCATGTACCCCCCAAAATAAGAACACGCCTGCCTTATTGTATTGTACTTTTCCACTCTCCTGACACACTCTGGAAAAAGTCATCTCAAGGCTTTAGTCTTCTGCATTTGAAAGGGTATTTCAATTCAAAAACCCCTCTGATGGCTTTCTAGCCTGCCTGCTAGATTGTTTGAGGCCTCCTGACCACGAGAGGGACGAGAAGCTTAAAACATCCTAGGAATGTAGGGGCTTCCCAGGAGTCAAAATCATCAGAATAGGACTGATTAAAGGTTTCATTTGTTGAGCCAATACTTGCTGCCAAATTTTCATATCTTTTATTTGTTAATATAGTTGGTATATAGAAAAACCAAGTAACAACATTAGATCTTTGAGTTAAGTACCTTCTTTGTTATAACCCACTGTGCCTTTGTTCTATAGAGATGTAACTTTAGTACTTTAAGGAGATGCAGATTAAAGAAAAACACTTCAGGGGAAACGAGATTAACATTTATTAAGAAAGGGAGCCAAAAAAGTGTTAGCAAGCCTCCTGGCCAGAAGATAATGTAAATCACCTGAGACATTTTGTATACAAGAAGGTAAACAGAAAGGGTCAGGACTGCTGCCCCTGCATAACTCTGCATATTCCATTATGTACAACTTGGGGTATATAAGCTGATTTTGAAAAGTAGTTTTTGGAGTCTTGCACCGATGCTGGGCTTCCCCGTGTTGTTCTTTTCTCCCCTTTTTCAGGCTGATCGCTTGGAAGCTGGAGGCTCACCATGTCTACTTGCTTGTCCCAGCTTTTAAGATCTGTAAGAGAGAGCCCAAGGCGGGGCACTCTCCCATATTCAAACAAGTGCCAGTGGCCCAGCACAGATGGTGCAAGTTCTTTGTGTGGAACTTTATTGGCTTTCCATGTATACCAAATAATTCACCATCTTTTCTCCACTTAATTTTCCTACTACACTATTTCTTCCTAATCTAATTTTATATTTCTATATTAATAAATAAATAAGTCTTTCCTCACCAACGCCGTCCATGCTTCGAATTCCCTGGATCCACCGGGGCTGGACCCCGGCAGGTACCATCTTTCTAAATTCCATATGTGTGTGTTAACATATAGTATTCGTCTTTCTCTTTCTGATATACTTCACTCTGTGTAATCGACTCCAGCTTCACCCACCTCATTAGAACTGACTCAAATGCATTAGTTTTTATAACTGAGTAATACTCCATTGTGTATATGTACTACAACTTCCTTATCCATTCATCTGCCAATGGACACCTAGGTTGCTTCCATGTCTTAGCTATTGTAAATAGTGCTGCAGTGAACGGGGTACTTGCAATTCTGGTTTCCTTGGGATTTATGCCCAGCAGTGAGATTGCTGGGTTGCATGGCAGTTCTATTCCTAGTTTTTGAGGAATCTCCACACTGTTCTCTACCAACAATGTAAGAAGGTTCCCTTTTCTCCATATCCTCTACAGCATTTATTGTTTGTAGACTTTGATGATGGTCATTCCAACCCGTGTGAGATAATACCTCATTGTGTTTTTGATCTCCACTAGCATATTGGGCACCTAATGACCTGGGGAGTTCCTCTTTTGGTATCCTATCCTTTTGCCTTTTCATACTGTTTATGGGGTTCTCAAGGCAAGAATACTGAAGTGGCTTGCCATTCCCTTCTCCAGTGGACCACATTCTGTCATGGAAAAAGCAAGAGAGTTCCAGAAAAACATCTATTTCTGCTTTATTGACTATGCCAAAGCCTTTGACTGTGTGGATCACAATAAACTGTGGAAAACTCTGAAAGAGATGGGAATACCAGACCACCTAATCTGCCTCTTGAGAAATCTGTGTGCAGGTCAGGAAGCAACAATTAGAACTGGACATGGCACAACAGACTGGTTCCAAATAGGAAAAGGAGTATGTCAAGGCTGTGTATTGTCACCCTGCTTATTTAACTTCTATGCAGAGTACATCATGAGAAATGCTGGGCTAGAAGAAGCACAAGCTGGAATCAAGATTGCCAGGAGAAATATCAGTAACCTCAGATATGCGGATGACACCACCCTTATGGCAGAAAATGAAGAGGAGCTAAAAAGCCTCTTGATGAAAGTGAAAAAGTTGGCTTTAAAGCTCAACATTCAGAAAAAAAGATCATGGCATCCGATCCCATCACTTCATGGGAAATAGATGGGGAAACAGTGGAAACAGTGTCAGACTTTATTTTTTTGGGCTTCAAAATTACTGCGGATGGTGACTGCAGCCATGAAATGAAAAGACGCTTACTCCTTGGAAGAAAAGTTATGACCAACCTAGGTAGTATATTCAAGAGCAGAGACGTTACTTTGCCGACTAAGGTCCGTCTAGTCAAGGCTATGGTTTTTCCTGTGGTCATGTATGGATGTGAGAGTTGGACTGTGAAGAAGGCTGAGTGCTGAAGAATTGATGCTTTTGAACTGTGGTGTTGGAGAAGACTCTTGAGAGTCCCTTGGACTGCAGGGAGATCCAGCCAGTCCATTCTAAAGGAGATCAGCCCTGGGATTTCTTTGGAAGGAGTGATGCTGAAGCTGAAACTCCATTACTTTGGCCACCTCATGCGAAGAGTTGACTCATTGGAAAAGACTCTGATGCTGGGAGGGATTGGGGGCAGGAGGAGAAGGGGACAACCGAGGATAAGATGGCTGGATGCATCATGGACTGGATGTGAATCTGAGTGAACTCCAAGAGATGGTGATGGACAGGGAGGCCTGGCATGCTGCGATTCATGGGGTCACAAAGAGTCGGACACAACTGAGTGACTGAACTGAACTGAACTGTGTTTTTGATTTGCAGTTCTCTAATAATGAGAAACGTCAAGCATCTTTTCATGTGTTTACTAGCCATCTATGTCTTCTTGGAGAAACCTCTGTTTAGGTCTTTTGCCCATGTTTTCATTGGGTGGTTCATTTTTCTTGTATTGAGCTGCTAAATATATTTTGAAGATTAGTCCTATGTCAGTTGTTACATTTGCTATTGCTCTCTCCCATTCTGAGGGCTGTCTGTTCACCTTGTTTATAGCTTCCTTCATTGTCCAAAAGGTTTTATGTTTAATTAGGTTCTATTTATTTGTTTATTTTTATTTGCATTAATCTGGGAGGTGAGTTAGAGTGTTGTCTAAGAGCTGTATAGTTTCTAGTCTTACATCTAGGTCTTTAATCCATTTTGAGTTTATTTTTGTGTGTGGTGTTAACAACCGCCCTAGTTTCATTCTTCTAAACATAGCTGACCGATTTTCCCAGTTCCACTTATTGAAGAGACTGTCTTTTCTCCATTGTATATTTTTGTTTCCTTTGTCAAAGATAAGGTGTCCATAGGTGTGGATTTATCTCTGAACTTTCTATTTTGTTCCATTGATCTGTATTTCTGTCTTTGTGCCTATACTGTCTTGATGACTGTAGCTTTGTAGTATAGTCTGAAGTTGGCAAAGTTAATTCCGGTTCCATTCTTCTGTCTCAAGATTGCTTTGGCTATTTTGGATCTTTTGTAGCTCATACAAATTGTGAAATTATTGTTTTTAATTCTGTGAAAAATACCATTGGTAGTTTGATAGGGATTGCATTGAATCTATAGATTGCTTTGGGTAGTGTATTCATTTTCACTGTATTGATTCTTCCAATCCAAGAACATGGTATTTCTCCATCTATTTGTGTTATCTTTGATTTTTTTTCATCGGTGTTCTACAGTGTCTATGTCTGAATATTTTATTCTTTTCATTGCAGTGGTGAATGGGATTGTTTCCTAAATTTTTCTTTCTGTTTTCATTGTTGGTGTATAGGAATGCAAGGGATTTCTGTGCATTCATTTTATATCTTTTGAATTTACTGCATTCATTGATTAGCTCGTTATTTTCTGCTGGCATATTTGGGGTTTTCTATGTAGAGAATCACGTCATCTGCACACTGTGAGAGATTTACTTCTACTTTTCCATCCTGGATTCCTTTTACTTCTTTTTCTTCTTTGATTGCTGTGGCTAGTATTTCCAAAGCTATGTTGAGTAGCAGTAGTGAGAGTGGGCACCCTTGTCTTGTCCCTTATTTTCTAGGAAACGCTTTCAAGTTTTAGCCATTGAGGATAATGTTTGTTGTGAGTTTACTTTTATTATCTTGAGGTATGTCCCTTCTGTGCCTACTTTCTGGAGAATTTTTTATCATAAGTGAGTTTTGAATTTTGTAAAAGGCTTTCTCTGCATCTATAGAAATAATATGGTTTTTGTCTTTCAATTTGTTGATATGGTATATCACATCAGTTGATTTGTGAACATTGAAGAGTTCTTACATCTTTGGACTAAAGTCCACTTGATCATGATGTATGATCTTTTTAATATGTCATTGGATTCTGTTAGCCAGAATTTGTTGAGGATTTTTGCATCTATGTTCACCAGTGATATTGGCCTGTAGTTTTCATTTTTTGTGTGTGGCATCTTCATCTGGTTTTGCTATCAGAGTGATTCATGTGGCCTTGTAGGATGAGTTTGAAAGTTTTCCTTCCTCTCTGATTTTCTGGAAGAGTTTGAGTAGAATAGGTATTAGCTCTTCTTGAAACTTTTGGTAGAATTCACCTGTGAAGCCATCTGGTCCTGGGCTTTTGTTTGCTGGAAGATTTTTGATTATAGTTCTGTTTTCCATGCTTGTGAATTTCTATTTCTTCCTGGTTGAGTTTTGGAAGGTTATACTTTTCTAAGAGTTTGTCCATTTCTTCCAAGTTGTCCGTTTTATTGGCATATAGTTGCTCATGGTAGTTTATGTTTGTTTGTATTCATGTGTTGTCTGTTGTAATTCATTTCTCCATTTTCATTTCTAATTTTACTGGTTTGAGTCATCTCCCTCTTTTGTATCTTGATGAGTTTGGCTAATGGTTTGTCTATTTGGTTTATCTTTTCGATATCTTTTTCATTTATTTCTGCTGATTTTTATGATTTCTTTCCTTCTACTGACTTTGGGTTTTTCTTGGTTTTTTTCTAGTTTCTTTAGGCATAAGGTTAGGTGGTTTGTTTGATTTTCTCTTGTTTCTTGAGGCAGGCTTGTTTGCTGTGAACCTCCCTCTTAGCACTGCTTTACTGAATCCATAGGCTTTGGATTGTCGTGTTTTCATTGTCATTTGTTCCTACGCATATCTTGACTTCCTTTTTCATTTCTTCAGTGATCTGTTGGTTATTATGTTTTCTTATAGTTTTCTTTTCCTGTAGTTGATATCTAATCTTACTGTATTGTGATCAGAAAAAGTTCTTGAAGTGATTTCAGTTTTTTAAAACGCACCAATGCTTGATTTGTGGCCCAAGATGTGATCTATCCTGGAGAATGTTCCATGCACATTTGAGAAGAAAGTGAAATCCATTGTTTTGGGATGAAATGCTCTGCAGATATCGACTAGGTCTGTGTGGTCCAATGTATCATTTAAAGCTTGTTAATTTTCTGTCTGAATGATCTGTCTGTTGGTGTGAGTGGGATATTAAAGTCACCCAATATTTTTGTGTTACTGTCAGTTTCCCCTTTAACAGTTGTTAGAATTTGCCTTATGTTTTGAGATATTCCTGTGTTGAGTGCATATATATTTATAATTGTTACATCTTTTTTCTTGGGTTAACCCCTTGGTCATTATGTAGTCTCCTTTTTTGTCTCTTCTCCCAGTTTTTATTTTGAAGTATCTTATCTGATATGAGTATTGCTACTCCAGCTTTCTTTTGGCCTCCATTTGCCTGAGTTATCTTTTCCACCCCCTCACTTTCAGTTCGTGTGTGTCCGTATGGCGTGGGTCTCTTGTAGGCAGCATCATATAGGGTTCTTGCTTTTGTATCCATTTGGCCAGTCTTTGTCTTTGGTTGGAGCATTTAACCTACTTATATTTAAGGTAATTATTGATAAGCATGATCCCATTACCATTTACTTTATTGTTTTATAAACTTTTTCCATGTTTCCTGTCAAGAGAGAATCTTTTAGCATTTGTTGAAGTGCTGATTTGGTGGTGCTGAATTCTGTTAGCTTTTGCTTGTCTGTAAAGCTTTCGATTTCTTCTTTAAATCTAACTGAGCTCTTTGTTGGGTCAAGTATCTTGGTTGCTTTTTCCTTTCATCACTTAAATATATCCTGCCATTTGTTTCTGGCCTGCAGAGTTCCTGTTGAAAGATCAGTTGCTGTCCTTATGAGGATCCCCTTGTGTGTTATTTGTTGTTTTTTCCTTGCTGCTTTTGACATTTATTCTTTGTGTTTAATTTTTGTTAGCTTGATTAATATGTGTCTTGGTGTGTTTCTCCTTGGGTTTATCCTGTATGAGACTGTGTTCTTGGAGTTGGGTGGCTGTTTCCTTCCCCATTTTAGTTAAATTTTCGACTGTTGTCTCCAGTACTTTATCATGTCCTTTCCTTTTATTGTCTTCTGGAATGCCTATGATTCTAATGTTGGGGCACTTAACATTGTCTCAGAGGTCTCTGAGGCTGTCCTCATTTCTTTCTAGTCTTTGCTCTGTTTTTTTGTGCTATTTCATTTATTTATACCATTCTATCTGCCAGCTCACTTATCCTTTCTTCTGCCTCAATTACTTTACTGTTGGTTCCCTCCAGAGTATTTCTCATCTCAGTTATTACATTGTTCATTCCTGATTGGCTGTTCTTTATTCCTTCTAGGTCCTTGTTAAACATTCCTTACGTCTTCTCAATCTGTGTCTCTAGTCTGTTTACTTGTATCTCCATTTTGTTTTCAAGATTTTGTATCATCTTTACTATCATCATTCTGAATTCTTTTTCAGGTAGACTCCCTGTTTCTTAACCTTTGGTTTGGTTTGGTGGTTTTTTCATATTCTTTCACGTGCTGGGTATTTCTTTGCCTTTTCATTTTGTTTAGTGTGCTGTGTTTACGGTCTGCTTTCTGCAGGCTAGAGGGTTCCTCTTAATTGTGGAGTCTGCTGCCTGTGGGTTGGGTTGGCCCAGTGGCTTGAGAAGGTCTCCTGGTTGGGGAACTTGTGTCTGTTTCCTGGTGAATGGAGCTGGATGTTGTCTCTCTGGAGGGCAGTGCAGTGTCCAGTAGTGAGCTTATGGGTTTGGTATACCTTTGGGCAGCCCTTTTTTTTTTTTTTTAATGTTCAGTGTTGTGTTCCTGCTTTGCTGGAGCATTAGTGTAGGGTGTGCTTGCACTGGAGGTTGCTGGCTCTTGGGTGGAGCTTGGTCTCAGTGTAGTATGGAGGTTTGGGGATAGGCCCTTATCTATTAATGTTCCCTGGGGTCAGGAGTTTTGTTATGGTCTAAAGTTCTGGAATTGAGCCTCCTGCCTCTGGGTTTCGGTCCCCACCTTTTACAGTAGCATCAAGACTTCAACCACATAGCACAGAAGATAAAACCACTAGGTTAATGGTGAAACAACCCTCCACAGCCAGAAACAAAGAGATTCACAGAGTTATACAGAGAAGAGAAGAGGGAGAAAGCAGATAGAGGTGATCAGAAGGAGAAAAGGGAGAGTCAAAAGGGAAGGGACCAGTCAAGCTTAAGTGAAAATAGATACTGAAAATTAGACTCTTAAAGATACAAAATTAATAACAAAAGCTCAAAAAGCAAGAATTTAAAAACTGAAGTAAAAATTAGACTCTCGAAAGTACAATATACAAAAAGCCAGTCAAACATAAAAATAAAGAATGTGGAATTTATTTTAAAAGTAAGTTTTTTTCAAGAAAGATATAAGTAGGCTATTTAAAAAAAAAGTTAAAAGAGTACTAAAGAAGCATATTAGGACAATATGAGGGGAAAAAGAGCAAAGGAAGGGGAGAAAAGGGAAAAAAAGATGAAATAATAATAAATTTAAAAACTAATAAAAACTCTAAAAATAATAACAAGAAAAACACATCTAGAATGTCTCTGGAGCTGTTATGGGTTGTGTGGGGTCAGTTCAGTGTCAGATATTCCCTTGTTCCAGCTGGTACTTTTCTCAATTCTATGGTTGCCCCTCAAATGTACCATCACGGCTTAACTGCAGGATTATAATCCATTGCACCTGCCAGTTCTGGAGCGGTTCCCCCCTCTTTTCATTGCTTAGGTTGGCTGCCTCTGTTTGCAGGTCTCTCTTCAGTGTCTGGTTTCTGCCCTGACATGAGAGGGTGAAAATGCCCACTAATTTGGGCTCACTTGCTCAGCTGTGCTTTGGAGGGGGAGGGGCACTACAAACAAAACACTGCTTCATGTGTGGGGAACACTTGCAGTGGATGGACCACATGGGGGTTGCCACAGCCCAAGGCAGCATGTACCTCCCAAGTCCCAGCTGCCTAGGCTCCCGGGTGCACTGCGAGGGCACAGTCCCAGGTGGGCTGTGCATTTGCTCAGGGGAGCTGGTCTCAGGCTATGACACTCCCGGCAGATATGAACCACCCAGGATCCCAGGAAGACGCGGTTAGCGGTCAGCAGCCTGCTCAGTGCCTGGTGGGAAATACGGTCCCTGGGGCTGAGCCTGCAGTGGTCCTTTGCCTTTCGCCTCTGGCTGTCCCGCACCTGTCTCTGCCTCCAGGGAGAGCCACAAACATCAGCTCCCCTTTGATATTTGCGTGGTGCGACCCTTTGCTCTGTGAGTGCACCAGGGGTCACGGTGTGTCCTTAGAGCCTTCCGAGGGAAAGGTCCTTTGTTTTTCTTTGTTTCGCTGGCCTTCCCACGGTTTGGGTTTTCGCCATTCTGTCTGTGCTGCATCACATTGGTTCCCTCATTGAGTCCTCATGGCGTTCAGCCCTGGTCTTTTCCCTAAGGACCAACTGCAGCACGCACCTCTGCACCCAGCCCCACTCACTGTGGGCGGTTGCAAGCGTAGGAGCTGCTTCTTGGCTGATAATTGCCTTTTGGCAGGATTTCTGTGGTGATTTTTTATGCTGCCTCTGAGATTCCAAAGCTCCCCACTGATCCCACCTATGAGAGGGTTTTCTGTTGTGTGGAAACTTCTTCTCAACTCCCTCAGGATGAGTTCCGTCCGAAAATCCTTGGTCTCCCTTTTCGCCTTTATCCTTTGTGCTACGTAATTTCAGAGACACTGGTATCTGGGGTCCTCTGCCAGCATTCAGAAGTTGTTTAGTGGAAGTTGCTCCATGCGCAGATGATCTTTTGATGTATTTGTGGGGGAGAAAGTGGTCTCCCCTTCCTGTTCCTCTGCCATCTTCAAACTGCTCCCCTCCTCTAGCTTTGTTTGTAGTGATGCTTCCTAAGGCCGACTTGACTTCACATTCCAGGATATCTCGCTCTGAGTGACTACACCATCATGGTTTTCTGGGTCATTAACACCTTGTTGGTGCAGTTCTGCTGTGTATTCTTGCTGCCTCCTCTTAATCTCTTCCGCTTCTGTTAGGTCTTTAGCATTTCTGTCCTTTATTGTGCCCATCCTTGCATGAAATGTGCTCTTGATATCTCTGATTTTATTAATGAGATCCCTAGTCTTTCCCATGCTGTTATTTTCCTCTCTTTCTTTGCATCATTCATTCAAGAATCTAGTAGGCAGATCTAATCCCCTGAATCTATTTGTCACCTCCACTGTATAATCATAAGGGATTTAGGTAATACCTGAATGGTCTAGTGTTTTTCCCTACTTTCTTCAGTTTAAGCCTGAATTTTCCAGTAAGGAGCTTATGATGTGAGCTAGGTAAGAGCTAAAATTTAGTACTATTTCAGTAGGTAAACATTCTGTTACCTCCACCAACTTTGTTCATAGTAATGCTTCTTAAGACCCACTTGACTTCACACTCCAAGATGTCTGGATCTGGGTGGCCACACCACTGTGGTTATCTGGGCCATAAAGACCTTTTCTGTATAGTTCTTCCACATGTTCTTCCCAGCCTTTCTTAACCTTTTCTGTTTCTGTTAAGTTGTTACTATAACATTTTATAGGAGGCAGTGACCAAAACCATCCAAAAGAAAAAATAATGCCGAAAAGGGAAAGTTCAGTTCAGTCACTCAGTTGTGTCCGACTCTTTGCAACCCCATGGACTGCAGCATGCCAGGCCTCCCTGTCCATCACCAACTCCCAGAGTTTACCCAAACTCATTGAGTCGGTGATGCCATCCAACTACCTCATCCTCTGTCATCCCCTTCTCCTCCTGCCTTCAATCTTTCCCAGCATTAGGGTCTTTTCAGATGCGTCAGATCTTTGCATCAGATGGCCAAAGTATTGGAGTTTCAGCTTCAACATCAGTCCTTCCAATGAACACTCAGGACTGATCTCCTTTAGGATGGACTGGTTGGATCTCCTTGGAGTCCGAGGGACTCTCAAGAGCCTTCTCCAACATCACAGTTCAAAAGCATCAATTCTTCAGTGCTTAGCTTTCTTTATAGTCCAGCTCTCACATCCATACATGACTACTGGAAAAACAATAGCCTTGACTAGACGGACCTTTGTTGGCGAAGTAATGTCTCTGCTTTTTAATATGCTGTCTGCTGCTGCTAAGTCACTTCAATTGTGTCCGACTCTGTGCGACCCCATAGACGGCAGCCCACCAGGCTCCCCTGTCCCTGGGATTCTCCAGGCAAGAACACTTGAGTGGGTTGCCATTTCCTTCTCCAGTGCATGAAAGTGAAAAGTGAAAGTGAAGTCGCTCAGTCGTGTCTGACTCTTAAGTGATCCCATGGACTACAGCCTATTAGGCTCCTCCATCCATGGGATTTTCCAGGCAAGAGTACTGGAGTGGAGTGCTGTTGCCTTCTCCCAATATGCTGTCTAGGTTGGTCATAACTTTTCTTCCAAGGAGTAACTGTCTTTTAATTTCATGGCTGCAGTAATTTTGAAGCCCCCCCCAAATAAAGTCAGCCACTGTTTCCCCATCTATTTGCCATAAAGTAATGGGACCGGATGCTGTGATCTTAATGTCCATTTCTAACTGTTGCTTCCTGACCTGCATATAGGTTTCTCAAGAGGCAGGTCAAGTGGTCTAGTATTCCTATCTCTTTCAGAATTTTCCAGAGTTTATTATGATCCACACAGTCAAAGGCTTTGGCATAGTCAATAAAGCAGAAATAGATGTTTTTCTTGCTTTTCTGATGATCCAGCGGATATTGGCTATTTGATCTCTGGTTCCTCTGCCTTTTATAAAACCAGCTGGAACATCTGGAAGTTCACGGTACACATATTGCTGAAACCTGGCTTGGAGAATTTTTAGCATTACTTTACTAGCGTGTGAGGATGAATGCAATTGTGTGGTAGTTTGAGCGTTCTTTGACATTGCCTTTCTTCAGTTTAAGTCTGAATTTGGCAAAAAGGAGTTCATGATCTGAGCCACAGTCAGCTCTGTCTTGGGTGGCCCTACATGGCATGGCTTAGTTTCACTGAGTCAGACAAGACTGTGGTCCATGTGATCAGATGGGCTAGTTGTCTGTGATTGTGGTTTCAGTCCGTCTGCCCTCTGATGTCCTCTCTCAGCGTCTGCCGTCTTTCTGCCATCTTACTGGGGTTTCTCTTATGCTGGACAAGGGGTAGCTCCTCGGCCACTCCAGTGCTGCGCAGCCACCGCTTGCTGCAAGTAGTTGTCTGAAAAAACAGTGGTTGTCTGGGATTTACCTACTAAAATACTACTAAATTTTAGCTCTTAACTACTTTCACAGTTACTTTATCAAGTGTGATTTTTAAAGTCTTATTATTTTGTTAAGATCAGAAATAGCACTAATCTTAAACAGTACCAGCTACTGAACTTCAACAATATCCGTCTTGTTGGCAGAAAGGGAATGGTTCAATCCAATTTTCTTAAGCTCTTATGAGCTTTCTTTAACTGCTTAAAGACAAGTTAATTACACATTGAGCCCAGGAAGATCTTCCCTCACCAGTATATATAAGTTCTGTTAAAAATTTCACTTTGCTTTTCCAATTCTTACTCAGTGAGCTTTTCAGAATAGAGAACTTGACTGTGAAGGTAATGGGTAGGAAAATGCAAAGTTCCAGGCAGACTTGCTTGTGTAAAAAGATAATGTAATTGGAGACTTTAGAGCGACCTGATCCTGGCTTCTAGGACAGACGGCTCCCCTTTGCTCGCACAGTGTTGCTGAAGTCTCACCTGCATGTTCTCTTTCTCCTCCCTCTGCCGCTGTGTTATACACACTATCCTCCCTGTCTTCAGGACTCCTTGAGTGTTTGAGTTAGGAAAACACTGAAGAAACCCCATTACTACTTTCACCTCCACTCTCTTCCTTTCTTACACATAAGGAGCTAGAGATGTCAGTTTCTAAATTTTTATATAAACATTTTAAAGAAAAGTGTCTCATGGAAACCAGTGTTTTCAAGAATTCAAGAGTATCCTTAAAGTGCCCCCAAATTATTTTACACATTTCTTATTTTACCCTTTTCTCCTTAGGTACCAACAGTTAAAATGATTTATGAATGATTTCTTATATAAATTACTGTTTTCTCCTTTTGCTTAGCTTAAAAAAAGATTGGACAGTTACTTTGTACTTTGTGAGACAATTTCCCTTATATTTATATTGTTTTTGTGTCATAGGAAGGAAAATCCCCTCGGCAGTGTCTGAAGGAAGGAAACTGCAAAGCTTTGAAATACTCATTTTTTGAGTGTAAAAGATCAATGGTAAGTGGCTAAAGATTTTTAAAAGCTTATGCTCAAAATTAGCTCTGTAGAGTTAAATATGTGAGTGACTTAGTAATTATAAATAGGTTGCAGTGATGTCACTTGGAAAAAAAGATGTATTTTTTCTCACCCAGTGAATTAATGTTAGGTCATGGAAACCCACAGCTGATGGTTCTATTATGCTGACCACAATAGCTGAACTTCATGAATTTCTAAAAAAGAGTTAAGACCATGGTCTTGGCAAGTATAAATGGAAAAGAGCTGATGTTGGTCACTGTATTTGGGCCATTTGGCGATTGCACAGCCATAATATGAGGTCTAAAGGGTGTGCACTGCGCCTTACATGTTGATGTGATTGGAAAGAATGTTGGCATCTGTGTCTGAATCTGTAGTGATGAACTGTGGAGAGACAGCCTGAAGGACATTACAAATCTCATGGTTTCTACTCTAGTGTTCTTTGATTCAAAGATTCACAAAGGTCTTTGGAATAGAAACTAGGAGCCTTGTGTTTGTGAAAAGAAAATAAGAAATCACAAAAATGAACATCCCTTTAAAAACAGCAGTAGCTTTAACTTGAACATGCTCTCGATTGGTCAGCAGCACTTAAATCCCTTTCCTTTTGTTGACAGGAGAAGCAGAGCATATAGGATATTATGATCTGGGAGGCCAGAGAAAAACTGCTAACTAATCAGATCCAGGGAGGTGTAAAGTAAGATTAAAATTGGCAATGCTTTCTCAAGTGACACAGTTCTTTGCCATATTTTCCTGTCATTTAATGTAGGAAAAGAGAATTTTCTTGGCTTTCCCACACAGTTTTGTTACCCTTGTAAAATGCAAGCCTTTAGACCTTTCAAAGAATGTTAAATCATGTTTATATAATTGAGAAGTCACAAAGAACAGTTAGTGTAGTGATAAATCACAATGACTGGATTTGTAATAAACTCTCTGTTAATTCCCATCCTGAAGCTCAGGCTTTGATCTCCAAAGAACATTAAGAAATCAGAACATATAAAACTTTTCCACAGTTTTATCTGCCTTCTGCAGACATTTGTAATAATCTTGAGTAAAAAGTTAACATGCTTCTGACCATTTGTAAATATCAGTAGGAGGCAGAACTTCTCTCACACGTTGACTCCAGAAAGAGCAGTATTGGGAACTTTACAGCAGATTTAAAGATCCTTGCAACCTTTCTTCAAGACTAGGGCTCACTGTTAGTCCTCCAGTGTGAGGAATTAACTGTTGCAACTTCAATTGACCAAAACCTGAAAAAAAAATGATTTAAATTGTGCTGGTAATTAATGGGAAGTGTGAATTGGCTGTGCCCTCTTAACAATAGCCTCTCATCATCCTGATCATGACTCCCCTGTTTGAAGATTACTTGCTTTTTAAAAATGTGGCTCTTAGCTACTATATCTAATGCTCAGATGAAATAGTGGTCTGTCCCACGCTGGCTGTGTTGTCCTCATTAATAGGGTTTAGCTCTGAATGAATCCACTCCTCTGGGATTTCTGTGGAATAGTGTTGACTGCAGTTTTGCCTCTGTGCTGTCTGTGCTGACTAGGGCCCTCCATCCTGTGGCAGCACTTAAGAAGTGGCTGTGCTGTGAGGCTTAAGTCAAAGAATAAGCAGTTGACCTATGAGTAGTAATTTAAGGATCTGTAATCTCAAAATGGCTGTGTGTTACATATATTTCAAGGCTCTTTTCTCAGTTACTATTTAAAGATTCTAAAAACACTTGAATATTAACCCAAATAAGCTTAATTAGAAAGTCAGCTTTGTTAGAAGAATAATGTATATTGAGTGTACTCCAGAAAAAAAGATGAATGAAGTTGGACTCGAGAAGAAAATTCTTACTGTGACCGTAAATGGAACTTTTGTTTTTAACGCCTTCTTTTCCTCTTTGTTATTTTTTTTCCTCCCCCGAGCTGTGACAGTTTTTGATTATGCTGGAAGCTGGTTTACTCCTGTCATGTAGTGACACCTGTTACCAAAACTGTGTTTGATTATGGTGTCCACAATATGATTTACTTGTGTATTTATTTTCAGTTGGATGCCAGATCAAGATTCAGGGGAAGAAAAGGATATTGATACTACTCTGTTGAAACCAAGATGAAAACAACAAAGGACTCTGGTCATTGATCCAGAGAAGCCAAAATAAGAAACATACTTTTTGTTACATCTGTTCAGGTGGACAGTTCTTTCCTCCATGAAACAAGAAAATGGATGAGTTCTGGTTTTCAGTAGGTATAAATAATTCTCTTGCTCTATGTTATTCTTAGAATAAAAGTTTAAGTGAATAGTTATGAGCTGAGAACATAATAGATGTGTTTTAAGAATTTTTCTGAAGCACAGGGAATGGGAAGATTGTTAGCTTCTAGCTTGACTTCTCTACTGGATGACACAGATTTGTGCGTGCTTTGTCAATACTGTGGAGGCCAGGGATGGGACTGTGAAAGTCAGCATGCACCCTGATGAGAAAATATCCGTCTGGAAAGTTTAGGGTAAAGCTTTCTTTTATTCAGATTGTACTATTTAGTTCTAAAATAAATTGTGTTTGACTACTTGGTGAAGAAATGCTTCCCCTGCACTGATTCATTCAGTTAACAACCTTGAAACGTTAACGCCACTCATTAGGCAAAACTGGATCCACATCAGGGACGGTGCTGCCAGGCCTTCTGGCCTCCTCTCCGAGTGTTTTTCTGTTTCCTGACCTCATTTTCAGGCTGGCCCTCTCTCCATAATGGGGAAGAGGCCAGTGTTCCCCCAAAGCACACATCCTTAAGGTCTGTGATCCCAAAAGAAGAAAGATAACCTGCTTTTCTGGGGTCCACTAATCAGATTCCACAAAAGGACTGTTGTCTTCTTTGGAACAACTACCCTTGAATCTTGGCCAGGGCTGGGTCTTAGGCACTGTATTTGGTAATTCGTGTCAGAATCACCTTGGTTGAGTGGTGCACCTTATCCTAAAAGGAAAGGACTCAGAGCAAACTGAAAGAGCAGGTGTTGACTTTAGAAGGCAAAACTGGAAATTATGAAATACTTGAAAAAGTTTACAGTCACAGTGATTTTATTCCAGTCACATAATACAGTAGAGCCAGATATGAATCCGAGTTTCCAGTTTTATTTTCAGGATTGAAGAATGATAGAAGAGCTTCTTCATAGATCTGCAGTTCACTGGAGTTAGAACAATCAAGGTATTCTGTAGCTCTTTGCTTCTTAAAAGTTCACCTAAAGTGAAAATTCTACATCAGCACTGGTCCTTGTTGCAGAGCATCACTGAGGTCTATTTTATATGTTATTCATTGGAAAAGATAAAATGATAGATTTTTTTCAATAACTTTTTGTATATACTTCTTTAAGTGCCACAACTTTTATTAAAGGTTAAGTTTGTTAAGAAACTCAGATTATGTTTTAGAACCCTATCTTTTCTTAGCTACAGCTTTTTTGAGAGCTTCACTGGGAGAAATTCGAATACCTTAAAATTCACTCTTAAAGATTCAGCTTTTTTTTCTCTTAGTAGTCACAGAGCCATGAAGCTGTCGCCACGGTCCAGTTCCAGAGCACTTACACCACTCCAGAGAGAAGCCCTCTCTCCATTAGCAGGCACTCCCTTCTCTCCTTGGGTACCCCAGTTCCTAGCAACCACGTACACGTTTTCTGTCTATAGATTCACTTATTCTGGGCATTTCATAAACTTAGAATTATGTAACATGTGACCTTTTGTGATTGGATTCTTTCTTCATGTTTTCAAGGTTCCTCTATATGTAGCATCCATCTGTACTTCATTTCTTTTTATTGCCCGATAATATTCCATAATATAAATATACCACATTTTATTTAACCATTCATCAGTTGATGAATACTTGGGTTGTTTGTACTTTGGGGCTATTATGACCAATGATATGAACATTTATGAATGAATTTTACATGGACATGTTTTATTTCTGTGTCATATGATAACTCCAGCTTTAACTGATGAACTGCCAAACTTTTCTACAGTAGCTATATCATTTTATATCCCCACCAGCAATGTATGAGGATTGCAGCTTCTCCATATCACCAGCAGTTGTTATTTTTCATATTTTTGTTTGTTTTTTATAACTATTTTTAAGTCATTTTTATTTTTTGAAAATTTTATTGGAGTATAGTTGATTTACAATGTGGTGTTAGTTTCACATGTACAATAAAATGAATCAGTTTTGAGTGTGTGTGTATATATTTCCATTTTTTTTTTTTTAAATTAAATTTTTATTTTTTGTTTAATGCTTATCCATTTCACAGCACTGCATTGGTTCTGCCATACATTGACATGAATCAGCCACAGGTGTGGACAATCTCCCCATGTTAAAGCCCCCTCCCACCTCCCTTCCTTGCCCATAGGTTTCTTTTTCCATACATGCCATGACAGAGTATTGAGTTCCTGGTGCTGTACAGTAGGTCCTTATTATCTGTTTTATATATAGTAGTGTATATATGTCCATTCTAATCTCCCAGTTTATTCCCTCCCCCCTTACTCCGTGGTAGCCGTAAATTTGTTTTCTACATCTACAGCTTTCTTTTTTTAAGATGTTCATTTGTATCACTTAAGATTCCACATATAAGTGCTATAGTGTTATTTGTCTGTCTCACTTCATTCAGTATGACAGCTTCCAGGACCATTCATGTGGCTGCCGATGGCCTAATTCTTTTCCTTTGGCTAGGTAATATTCTATTGTATATATGTATCTCATCTTCTTTATCCACTCCTCCATTGATGGACATTTAGGACACTTCCATGTCTTGCCTATTGTAAACAGCATTCCAGTGAATATTGGGGTGCATGTATGTTTTTGAATTATGATTTTCTCCTGATATATGCCCAGGAGTGGGATTGCTAGGTCATATGGCTACTGGTGGTGGTTTAGTTGCTAAGTCATGTCCAACTCTTGGTTCCCCTCTGTCCATGAGATTCCCCCGGCAAGAAAACTGGAGTGGGTTGCCATTTCCTTCTCCGGGGTTCTTCCTGATTCAGGAATCGAACCCAGGTCTCCTGCATTGCAGGCAGATTCTTTACCAACTGAGCTACAAAGGAAGCCCTGCTAAGTCATATGGTAGCTCTATTTTCAGTTTTTTAAGGAATCTCCATAGTAGCTATACCAATTTACTTTTCCATCCACAGTGTAGGAGGGTTCCCTTTTCTTCACACCTCCTCCAGCATTTATTGTTTCTGGATGGCCATTTTGACTGGTGAGCTGATACCTCATTGTAGTTTTGATTTCATGTCTCTAATAATTAGTGATGTGTTGAGCATAATTTCATATGCTTTTTAGCCATCTGTCTTCTTTAAAGAAACGTTTATTTGGATCTTATGTGCTTTTTTTTTTAACTTGAGTTGTTTGCTTTTTTGATATTGAGCTGTTTGTACATTTTAGAGACAAATTTCTTTTTGGTTCCTTCATTTGCAAATATTTTCTTCCATTTTGGGGATTATCTTTTCATTTTGTTTATGATTTCATTTGCTATACAAAAGCTTTTAATTAGGTCCCTTTTATTTTTATTTTCATTACTCTAGGAGGTGGATTGAAAAAGATCTTACTGTAATTAATGTCAGAGTGTTCTGCCTATGTTTTCCTCTAAGAGTTTTTAGTATCTGGCTTTGCATTTAGGTCTTTAACTCACTTTGAGTATTTTTGTCTATAGTGTTCATTCTTCTACATTTGCTGTCCAGTTTGCCCAGAACCAATTAGTGAAGAGACTGTCTTTTCTCCATTGTATATTGTTCATCCTTTGTCATAGGTTAGATAGTCAAAGATATATGGGTTTGTCTCTGAACTTTGTACCTGTTCCATTGATCTATATTCCTGTTTTTGTGCCAGTACCATATCATTTTGACTGCTCTAGCTTTGTAGTCTGAAGTCAGGGTGCCTGATTCCTCTAGCTCCACTTTTCTTTCTCAAGATTACTTTGGTTATTCATGGTCTTTCATGTTTCCATACAAATTGTAAAATTTTTTGTTTTAATTCTGTTGAAAATGCCATTGTTAATTTGATAGGGTTTGCATGGAATCTGTAGATTGCTTTCAGGGGTGTCATCATTTTCACAATATTGATTCTTCCAGTCCAAGAACATGGTATATCTCTCCATCTCTGTGTATCATTTTTATTTCTTTCATCAGTATCTTATAGTTTTCTGAGTTGACAGTTTATCTTCTGCCTCCTTTGGTAGGTGTTTTATTCTTTTTGATGTGATGGTAAATGGGATTGTTTCCTTGATTTCTCTTTCTGATCTTTTGTTATTAGTGTATGGGAATGCAAGATATTTCTGTTAATTATCAAATTCACTGAAGAGCTCTAGTGGTTTTCTGGTAGCATCTTTAGGATTTTCTGTGTAGAGAATCATGTTATCTGGAAAGAGTGAGTTTTACTTCTTTTCCAATTTGGATTCCTTTTATTTCTTTTTCTTCCCTGATTGCCATGGCTAGGACTTCCAAAATTATGTTGAATGAAAGTGGTGAGACTGGACATCCTTGTCTTGTTCCTGATTATAGAAGAGACGCTTTCAGATTTTCACCGTTGGGAATGAGGTTTGCTATGGGTTTGTTGTATACGGCCTCTATTATGTTGAGGTAGGTTCCTTCTGGAGAAGGCAATGGCACCCTACTCCAGTATTCTTGCCTGGAAAATCCCATGGATGGGGAAGCCTGGTAGGCTGCAGTCCCTGGGGTTGCTGAGGGTCGGACATGACTGACTTCACTTTGACTTTTCACTTTCATGCATTGGAGAAGGAAGTGGCAACCCACTCCAGTGTTCTTGTCTGGAGAATCCCAGGGACGGGGGAGCCTGGTGGGCTGCCATCTATGGGGTTGCACAGAGTCGGACACGACTGAAGTGACTTAGCAGCAGCAGCAGGTTCCCTCTATGTCCCCTTTCTGGAGAATTTTTATCATAAATAGGTGTTGAATTCTGTCAAAAGCTTTTTCTGAACCTATTGAGATGATCATATGGTTTTTATTCTTCAATTCCTTGATGTTGTATATCTCACAACATTGTATTTATATAACAGTGTTGTATATGTGGATTGAATTCCAGATATTGAAAACTCTTTGCATCACTGGTATATATTCCACTTGATCATAGTGTATGATCCTTTTAATGTGTTTTAGATTCAATATGATCATATTCTATTGAGGACTTTTGCGTCTATGTTCATCAGTGATATTGGCCTGTAATCTTTTTAGTGATATCTTGGTCTGATTTTGGTTTCAGTATGATGGTGGCCTTGTATTGGTAGAATGAGCTTGAGAATGTTCCTTTCTCTGAAATTTTTTTGGAAGGGTTTCAGAAGGGTAGCTGTTAACTCTTCTCTACGTGTTTGATAAAATTCACCTGTGAAGTCACCTGATCCTGGATTATTTGTTTGTTGGAAGATTTTTAATCAGTTTCAGTGCTTGTGATTGGTCTGTTTGTATTTTCTATTTTTTCCTGGTTTTAGTCTTCAAAGGTTGTAACTTTCTAAGAATTTGTCCATTTCTTCTAGGTTGTCAGTTTTATGGCATGTAGTTGCTAAAATCTCTTAAAATTCTTTGTCTTTATGTGGTATCTATTGTAACTTCTTTTTCATTTCTAATTTTATTGATTTGAATCCTCTCCTTTTATTCTTGGTGAGTCTTGTTATTTTTCAGTCACTAAGTTGTGTCTCTTTGCGACCCCATGGACTGCAGCATGCCAGGCTCCCCTGTCCACTGTCTCCTGGAATTTGCTCAGATTCATGTCCATTGAGTCAGTGATTCTGTCTAACCATCTCATCCTTTGCTGTCTCCTTCTCCTTTTGCCTTCTCTTTTCCAGCAAATCAGTGTCTTTTCCAGGGAGTCAGCTCTTCACATCCAGTGACCGAAGTATTGGAGCTTTAGCTTCAGTCCTTCCGATGTATATTCAGGGTGGTTTCCTTTAGGACTGATTGTTTTGATCTCTTTGCAGTCCAAGGGATTCTCAATAGTCTTCTCCAACACCACAATTCGAAAGCATCAATTTTTTAGCACTCAGGCTTCTTTATGGTCCAGCTCTCACATCTGTACTTGTCTACTGGAAAAACTGTAGCTTTGACTATATGGACCTTTGTTGGCAAAGTGATGTCTCTGGTTTTTAATACATTGTCAAGGTTTATCATAGCTTTCCTTCCAAGGAACAAGCATCTTTTCTGTTTTTAAAGTTCTTTTTAATTTCATGGCTGCAGTTACCACCCACAGTGATTTTGGAGCCCAAGAAAATTAAAGTCTCGCACAGTTTCCACTTTTTCCTCTTCTGTTTGTCATGAAGTGATGGGATCTGTTGCCACGATCTTATTGGTTTTTTGAATGTTGAGTTTGAAGCCAACTTTTTTTACTCTCCTCTTTCACCCTCATTAAGAAGCTCTTTAGTTGCTCTTCCCTTTCTGCCACTACAGTGGTATTATCTGCATTTCTAAGATTGTTGATATTTCTCCTGGCAGTCTTGATTCCAGCTTCCTGCTTCTTCCAGCCTGGCATTTTGCATGATGTACTCTGCATGTAAGTTAAATAAGCAGGATGACAATGCCTTTCCCAATTTTGAACCAATCTATTGTTCCATGTCTGGTTCTAACTGTTGTTTCTAGACTTGCATACAGGTTTCTCAGGAGACAGGTAAGGTAGTTTAGTATTCCCATCTCCTTAAGAATTTTCCAGTTTGTTGTGATCCACACAGTAAAAGTCCATGAAGCAAAGGTAGATGTCTTTCTGGAATTTTTTTGTGTGATCCAACAGTGTGCCAACAGTGGATGTTGGCAGTTTGATCTCCAGTTTCTCTGCCTTTTTAAACCCAGCTGAAGGTTTATCAATTTTCTGGCTGAAGGTTTAATTTCATCTTCTCAGAGAACTAGCTCTTGGTTTCATTGACCTTTACTGTTTTCTTTGTCTCTGTTTCATTTATTTCTGCTGTGGTCTTTATGATTTCTTTCCTTCTGCTAATTTGGGGTTTTGTTCTTTCTCTGGTTGCTTTGGGTGTAAGTTTAGGTTGCTTGAGATTTTTCTTGTTTCCCGAGTAACATTATATTGCTTTAAACTCTTAAACCTGCTTTTGCTATGTCCTCTGGGTTTTGGATCATAATGTTTTGTTGTCACTTGTCTCTACATTCTTTATTCCCTCTTTGATGTCTTCAACGATCCATTGCTTATTTTGTTTAGCCTCTATGCCTGTGTGTGTTTGTTTGTTTTTCCTGTAATTGATTCCTAATCTCATAACGTTGTGGTCAGAAAAGATGCCTGATACAATTTCCGTTTCTTTAAATGTACCAAGACTCGATTTGTGACCCAAGATGTGATCTATCCTGGAGAATATTCTGTGTGCACCTGAGAAGAAAGTGTATTCTGCTGCTTTCAGATGGAATGCCCCATAAGATACCAATTAAGTCTCTCTGGTCTAGTGTGTCATTTAAGGGTTGCATTTTTTATTAATGTTCTAGCTGGATGATCTGTCCATTGGTGTAAGTGGGGTGTTAAAGTCTCCCACTATTAATGTGTCCTGTTGATTTCGCCTTTTATGGCTGTTAGCATTTGTGTTATATATTGAGGTGCTCC
Organism: Madoqua kirkii; assembly: GCA_006408675.1. Taxonomy (NCBI): domain Eukaryota; kingdom Metazoa; phylum Chordata; class Mammalia; order Artiodactyla; family Bovidae; genus Madoqua; species Madoqua kirkii. The sequence goes on along the minus strand of SJYC01123638.1, from coordinate 11,819 downwards.
TATGTTGAGTGCAAGAAAAAAACCCATATGTATGCTGTCTATAAGAGACCCACTTTAGACCTAGGGACAAATATAGACTGAAACTGAAGGGACAGAAAAAGATATTGCATGCAAATGGAAATCAAAAGAAAGCTGGAGTAGCAATAGTCACTTGAGAAAAAAACAGACTTTAAAATAAAGACTGTTACAAGAGCTAAAGGTTTCCCTGGTGGCTCAGACTTTGGTATGGAGTCTGCCTGCAATGCAGGAGACCTAGGCTCAATCCCTGGGTTGAGAAGATACCCTGGAGAAAGGCATGGCACCCTACTCCAGTATTCTTGCCTGGAGAATGCCATAAACAGAGGAGCCTGGTAGGCTACAGTCCATGGGGTCACAGAGTTGGATACAGCTGAGTGACTGACACACGAGAGAGAAGGACATTACATAATGGTCATGGGATCAATACAGCAAGAAGAGATAACAATTGTAAATATATACATGAATCCAACATAGGACCACCTCACTGTATTTTTCATCCTTTTAATTGTGGTCATTCTACTAGATATGAAGTGGTATCTAACTGGGATTTTGACTACCATTTCCCAAATGATATTCACATGTTTTTGTGTGCTTATTGTCCACTTGTATGTCTTTGGGAAAATGTCTATTCAAATCCTTTGCCCATTTTCCAAGTGAGTCTTTTTATTGTTGAGTTGTAAGAGGTTATTTTATACAAAGTTACGTAAAGACAAATGACTGGCCTTGGAAAAATCTTTTTTAATGCTGTCTTTTGGAGCACAATTGTTAATTTTGATGAATTCCAGTTTTTCTTTTTGGTGTATCTAAAGGAAGCCTCTGCCTGTTCCAAGCTTGTGAAAATTTATTCGCTTTCATCTGAGTGCTTCATGGTTTTGGCTTACATATGGGTCTGTGATGCATTTAAATAATATCTAGTATCATGAAAGATGATGCTGTGAAAATGCTGCACTCAATATGCCAGCAAATCTGGGAAACTTAGCAGTGGCCACAGGACTGGAAAAGGTCAGTTTTCATTCCAATCCCAAGGAAAGGCAATGCCAAAGAATGCTCCAACTACCGCACAATTGTACTCATCTCACATGTTAGTAAAGTAACGCTCAACGTTCTCCAAGCCAGGCTTCAGCAATACGTGAACTCCCTGATGTTCAAGCTGGTTTTAGAAGAGGCAGAGGAACCAGAGATCAAATTGCCAACATCCGCTAGATCATGGAAAAAGCAAGAGAGTTCCAGAAAAACATCTATTTCTGCTTTATTGACTATGCCAAAGCCTTTGACTGTGTGGATCACAATAAACTGTGGGAAATTCTGAAAGAGATGGGAATACCAGACCACCTAATCTGCCTCTTGAGAAATCTGTATGCAGGTCAGGAAGCAACAGTTAGAACTGGACATGGCACAACAGACTGGTTCCAAATAGGAAAAGGAGTACGTCAAGGCTGTATATTGTCACCCTGCTTATTTAACTTCTATGCAGAGTACGTCATGAGATACGCTGGAATGGAAGAAACACAAGGTGGAATCAAGATTGCCAGGAGAAATATCAATAACCTCAGATGTGCAGATGACACCACCCTTATGGCAGAAAGTGAAGAGGAACTAAAAAGCTTCTTGATGAAAGTGAAAGAGGAGAGTGAAAAAGTTGGCTTCAAGCTCAACATTCAGAAAACGAAGATCATGGCATCTGGTCTCATCACTTCATGGGAAATAGATGGGGAAACAGTAGAAACAGTGTCAGACTTTATTTTGGGGGCCTCCAAAATCACTGCAGATGGTGACTGCAGCCATGAAATTAGAAGATACTTACTCCTTGGAAGAAAAGTTATGACCAACCTAGATAGTATATTCAAAAGCAGAGACATTACTTTGCTGACTAAGGTCCGTCTAGTCAAGGCTATGGTTTTTCTAGTGGTCATGTATGGATGTGAGAGTTGGACTGTGAAGAAGGCTGAGCGCCAAAGAATTGATGCTTTTGAACTGTGGTGTTGGAGAAGACTCTTGAGAGTCCCTTGGACTGCAAGGAGATCCAACCAGTCCATTCTGAAGGAGATCAGCCTTGGGATTTCTTTGGAAGGAATGATGCTAAAGCTGAAACTCCAGTACTTTGGCCACCTCATGAGAAGAGTTGACTCATTGGAAAAAACTCTGATGCTGGGAGGGATTGGGGGCAGGAGAAGGGGACGACAAGATGAGATGGCTGGATGGCATCATGGACTCGATGGATGTGAGTCTGAGTGAATTCTGAGAGATGTTAATGAACAGGGAGGCCTGGCGTGCTGTGATTCATAGGGTCGCAAAGAGCCGGACATGACTGAGCAACTGAACTGAACTGAACCTATATTTTATTGTGGTAAAATGTACATGATGGGAAATTTACCATCTTAATCTCTTTTTTAACAGTTTATTTCTGGCTGTCCAGGGTCTTCATTGCAGCTGGGCTTTTCTCTAGTTGCGGCAAGCACAGTCTACTCTCTAGTCGTGGTACATGGGCTTCTCGTTGCAGTGGTTTTTCTTGTGGAGCACAGGCTCTAGGGTGCGCGGGCTTCAGTAGTTGCGGCTCCCAGGCTCCAGAGCACAGGGTCAGTAAGTGTGGCGCACGGCCTTAGGTTCCTGAGGCATGTGGGGTCTTCCCTGACCAGGGATCAAACTCATGTCTCCTGCATTGTCACTGGGATTCCCTACCACTGAGCCACTAGGGAAGCCCTCAGGCATGTTTTAGATTCTAGCTTTTTACACACATACCTAGTGAGAGAGGCCCCAGGATCAAGAGGCCTGGGAGCTGGGAGCCCTCAGCCACAGTTCTGGCTCTGGCATCAAAAGCTCTGGGGCCTCTGGCAAGTGCCTTCTCTGCCTCAGTCTTGTCCAACTCTTGCAATTCCGTGGACTGTAGCCCACCAGGCTCTTCTGTCCATGGGATTTCCCAGGCAGGAATACTGGAGTGGACTGCCATTTCCTTCTCCAAACCATTTTTAAGGATACAGTTCAGTAGTGTTAAGTAATTCACCTTGTTATGCAGCCAGTCACCAGAACTCTTCTCATCGTAGAAAACAGAAACTCTTTACCAACTAAACAATTCCCCATTTCCCTGTCCTCCAAGTCTACTGATGTTGTGCACTGTCTTGTCATTTCAAGTGTTTGTTAGCTGTTTGGAGATCTTCTCTGGAGGACTGTCTAGTCAAGGTCTTTGCCCACTTTTATATAAAAAGGTTGTTTGATCTTCTAATTAAATTCTAGTTCTTTTCATTTTCTAGATATTAACTCCTTACCACATATATGATTTGAATGTATTTTTTCCCACTTTGTTTCACTGTTGTGTTCTGTGTTCTTTTGATGTGTAGTTTTTTTTTTTTATATAGTCCAGTTTATCTATTTAATACTTTTGTTGCCTGTGCCGAGAAATAATTCCAGTCCAAGAAAGCTCTTCCCCTCAGTTTTCTCCTAGTTGCATCATCTTTTTATGTTTAGGTCTCTGTTCTTGTTTGAGTGGATATGTGTAAGGTTAGGGTCCTGTCTCAGTCTTTTGCATGTGGATGTCCAGTTTTCCAAACACTGTTGACAAGATTGTTGTTTCCTCATTGAATGGTCTTCTTCCTTGTTGAAAGTTATTGCCCATCCATGCTAGGGTTTATTTCTGGGCTCTTTATTCCTTTGCACTATGTGTCTGTCTCTCTGCTATTGCCACACTGATCTGATTATTGTAGTTTTCTGTTAAGCTTTGAAATCAGGAAGTGCAAGGTCTCCAACTTTGTTATTTGTCAAGACTGTTTTGGCTGTTCAGAGTCCCTTGAGATTCCATGTGTATTTTAGAATGGACTTTTCTATTTCTTAACGAATTCCAATGGGATTTTGATAGGGAATATTTTGAATCTCTACACTTTGGATAGTATTGGTGTCTTCACAATACAGTGTTTTCCAATCCATTCATATAGGCTGTCTTCTCATTTATTTCTGTCTTTAATTTCAGCAACATTTTGTAGTTTTCAGAGTATAAGACTTTTATGTCCTTGGTTAGATTTATTCCTAATTATTTTACTCTTTTGGATGCTATTGTAAGTGGAATTAAAAAATTTTTTCTTTTCAAAGTTTTCATTAAATGATGGATTAACAGGTAATTTTTACTGTTAAATATATCAGAAAAGTCAATAAGATGTTGATTTCTTCACTAAGGTATAGTTGATTCACAGTGTTTTATAAGTTTCAAGTGTATAACACAGGGATCAGGATTTTTATAGATTATAATCCATTAAAGTTTTTATAAAATATTGGCTCTATTCTCTGCACTATCCTTGTAGTGTATGTATTTTATACATAGTAGTTTGTACTCTTTAACCCACTACCTGTCTTGCTTCTCCTCCTTCTGTTGCCCCAGGGATAACCATAGTTTGTTCTCTATTATGTAAAGTCTGGTTGTTTTATTATATTAATTCATTTAATTTTTTAGATTCCACATATAAATTATATCATATTTCTCTTTGTCTTATTTCACTAAGATTAATACCCTCCAGGTTCATCTACCTTGTTACAGATAGCAAAGTTCCATTGTTTTTTATGGCTGAGTAATATTCTGTTGTGTATACATATCATGTCTTTGTTTATCTGCTGATGAACACTTATGTTGCTTCCATAGTTTGGCTACTATAAATAATGCTGCTAAGAATTAGGGGACATGTATCTTTTCAGGTTAGTGTTTTCATTTTCTTTGGATATATACTCAGGAGTGGAATTGCTGAGTTATGTGGTAGTTCTTTTAGTTTTAAAAGCAGTCTCCATACTATTTTCCATTGTGACTGCACCAATTTACATTCCCACCAACAGTGTACAGGAGTTCCCTTTTTTCCACATCCTCACCAACATTTGTTACTTGTGTTCCTTTTGATGATGCCAGCTCTCTTCTAAGGTTTTGATTTGCCTTTCTCTGATGATTACTGATAGTGAGCATATTTTCATGTGTCTGTTGGCCACCTGTATGTTGTCTTTGGAGAAATACCTATTCGGATTTTCTGCCCATTTTAAAAGCAGGTTATTTATTTGTTTGATGCTGAGTTGTAGGAGCAGTTTATATATTTTGGATATCAACCCTTGCTTGGTCATATCATTTTCAAGTATTTTGTCTTGTTCAAAATGTTGTCTTTTCATTTTGTCGATACTTTTTGCTCTGCAAAAGTTTAATTGGGTCCTATTTGTTTATTCTTATATTTGTTTCCTTTGCTTTAAAAGGCAGATCTAGAAAAGTATTGCTACAGTTGGTCAAAGAGTGTTCTGTGTTCTAGGATTTTTTGTGTGTGTGTTTGGTTTCTGGTCTTACACTTAGGTCCTTAATCCATTTTGATTTTATTTTCGTGTGCAGTGAGAGGAAGTGTGCTGATTTCATTCTTTGACATGTAGCTATCTGGTGTTCCTGCACCACTTACTGTCTTTTGCCCGTTGTGTATCTTGCCTCCTCTGTCATAGATTAATTGACCGTATGTGGGGGGTTTATTTCTGGGCTCTCTTTTCTGCTCCTTTGGGCCTTGTATGTTTTGTGCCAGCACCGTAATGTTTTGATGACTGAATCTTTGTAGTATAGTCTGAAGTCAGGGAGTATAACTCCAGCTCTGTTACTCTTTCTCAAGATTGGTTTGGCTATTCGGGTCTTTTGTTTCCCTACAAAGTTTAGAATTGATTGTCCTAGTTCATGAAAAACGCCGCTGGTATTTTGATAGGGAATGCACTGAGTGTGTGTCGCCTTGGGTAGTGTGGTCGCTTCAGCAGTACTCTTCCAGTCCATGACCACAGTGTGCTGTTCCACCTGTTGGTGTCGCCTTCAGTTTTTCTCCTCACTGTCTCAGTTTTCTGAGTAATGGCCTTTTATCTCCTAAGTTGGGTTTATTGCTAGGTATCTTACTCTTTCTGATGCGGTGGTAAATGGAATTCTTAAGTTCTTATTCTGAAAGTTCAGTTAGTGTAGAGAAATATATTTCTGTATGTTTTTGTCTTGCAGCTTTACTGAATTCATTGGTAAGCTCTAGTAGTTTTTTGGTGGTGTCTTTAGAATTTTCTATATATAGTGTCATGTCATTTGCAAACAGGGATAGTTTTACTTCTTCCTTTCCAATTTAATCTCTATTTTCTGTTTCTTGTCTGGTTGCTGTGGGTAAGACTTTGAATACTATTTTGCATACTAGTTGTGCATTTTCCTATTCCTGACCTTAGAGGAAATACTTTGAGCTCTTCACTGTCAAGGGTGATGTCAGCTTATTGTATATGGCCTTTATTACACTGAGGTTATTCCCTCTGTAGCTACTTTCCACAGAGTATGATGAATGACGGTGAATTTTGTTAAAAGCTTTTTCTGCCTGTATTAAGTTGATCGTGATTTTTTTGGTTTTTGGTCATGTAATTTTTTTTTCCAGTCTGTTAATGGGGTATGTTACACTGAATGATTGCAGATAGTGGACCATCCTTGCCTCCCAGAGATAAACTCCATGATCATGGTGTATGATCTTTTTAATGTGTTGTTGAATTCAGTTTGCTGTTTTGTTGAGGATTTTTACATCTGTTTTCATCAGTGATTTTGACCTGTAATTTTCGTTTTTGTGATAGCTTTGTCTACCTTTGGTATCAGAGTGATGCTGCTGGCTAGAATGATTCTGGAAGCATTCATTCCTCTGCAATTTTTTGGAACAGTTTGAGAAAGATAGGTGTTAACTCTCTTCTAAATGTTTAGTAGAATTTACCTGTGAAGCCATTTGGTCCTGAACTTTTGTTTTTTGGAGTTTTTTATTACTGATTCAACTTAATTACTGGTATTTGGTCTATTCATACTTTTTATTTCTTCCTGGTTCAGTCTTGAGAGATTGTACGTTTCTAGGAAATTTTCCATTTCTTTTAGGTTGTCCATTTTATTGGCATATACTTTGTGGTATAGTCTTATGACCCTATGTATTTCTGTGGTGTCAGTTGTAATGTCTTTTTCACTTACAATTTTAAGTGATTTGGGTCTTCTGTCTAGATGAATCTGGCTAAAGGTTTATCAATTTTGTCTTCAAAGAACCAGATCTTAATTTTATTGATAATTTCTATTTTTTTTCCTAGTCTCAATTTCATTTATTTCTTCTCTGATCTTTATGATTTCTTTCCTTCTACCAACTTTGGGTTTTGTTTTTACTCTAGTTCCTTTAAGTGTAAGGATAGATTGCTTATTTCAGATTTTTCTTTTTGCCTAAGATAAGCTATTGCTATAAACTTGCCTCTTTAGAACTCCTTTTGCAGTAGCCCGTAGATTTGGGATCACTGTGCTTTTTGTTTGTTTTCCATTTATGTTTTTGATATCCTCTTTGATTTCTTTAGTGAGCCATTGCTTGTATAGCAGCATATAGTTTTGCCTCTACATGTTTGTGTGTTTTTGCTGTCTTCTTGTAGTTGATTTCTAGTCTCACAGAATTGTGGTCAGAAAAGATGTTTAGGGTTTTAATTTTCTTAAATTTGCCAAGGCTTGCTTTATTGCCTAGCATGTCATCTGTCCTGAAAAATGTTCCATGTTCTCTTGAAAGGAATGCATTCTCCTTCTCTTGGCTAGAATGTTCTAAGTATATTAAGTCCATCTGGTTTGATGTTATTTAAGGCCAGTGTTTCCTTACTGATTTTCTTTCTGGGTGATCTGTTGATGGAGTTGAGATATAAAAGTCCCTACTCTTATGTTACTGATGATGATTTGTACCTTTCTGTTAGATACTATCTTGGGTGAAAAGTGTTAGTCACTCAGTCGTGTCCAACTCTTTGCGATTCCATGGACTGTAAACCACCAGACTCCTGTCCATGAGATTCTCCAGGCAAGAATACTGGAGTAGTGGGTTGCCATTCCCTTCTCCGGGGGATCTTTCCAACCTAGGGATCGAACCTGGGTCTCCCGCATTGCAAGCAGATTCTTTGCCATCTGAGCCACCAGGGAAGCCCCTCTTATCTTGGGTGCATATATAACAGTGGGTGCATATATAACAGTTGTTCTGTCTTCTTGGTCTCTTTGTCATTATAAATGTCCTCCTTTGTCTCGTTAGTCTTCATTTTAAAGGTTTTGGGGGGCCTGGCATAAGCATTGCTACCCCATCTTTTTTTTGATTACCATTTGCATGAAATACCTTTTCCCACTTCCTTTCTGTCTGTGTGTGTCTGTAGTCAGAAGTGTGTGTCTTATAGGCAATGTATATATATTGGGTCTTGTTTTTCTATTACTCAGCCACTCTTGTCCTTTGAAATTGGAGGATAATTGGTTTCTCCTATGGCAGTTATGAATCAGCCGTAAGTATACATTATGTCCCCTCCTGTTAAATCTCCCTCCCACTCTCCACCCCACCTCACCCCTCTTGGTTGTCACAGAGCACCAGGTTGAGCTCCTGTGTTACACAGTGACTCCCCTTGGCTGTCTTACATAGTGATGTTTCAGTGCTGCTCAGCTTGTCCCACCCTCTCCTTCCCCTGCTGTGTCCACAAGCCTGTGTCTGTGTCTCAGTGTTCCTGTTCTGCAAATAGCTATGTCAGTACCATTCTCATAGATTTCTGTATGTATGTGCAATAATATGTTTCTTTCTTTCTGATTTAGTTCACTGTGTAGCAGGCTCTAGGGTTATACACCTCACTAGGACTGACTCAAATGTATTCATTTTTATGGCTGAGTTCTCCATTGTATATATGTACCACATCTTCATTCATATGATTTTCTCAGGGCATATGCCCAGTAGTGGGATTGATGGGTCATATGGCAGTTTTAGTTCTAGTGTTTAAAGAAATATCCATCACTATCTTTTGATTGGAGCATTTAGCTCATTTCACTATCTTTTGATTGGAGCATTTAGCTCATTAGTTGTTTGGGGATTGTTTGTGTAGATCTTTTTTGTTCCTCTTCCTTCTTTTGTTTTCTTCCCTTGTGATTTGATGACTGTCTTTAGAGTTATGATTCCTCTGTTTTTGTGTGTATGTACATTATTTTATATGTTTCTAATCTCATAACTTCAAATGCATTGTAACTAACACTAAATTTTTGCCCCTCTCCCTCAACAACTATCAGTTTTCATATTTTAAATATTTATATAACCGGTAACTACTTATTGAGGATACATTTGGTTTACTACTTTAAGCTCCTACTGGCCTTGTACATTGTTAACACATTATTGATTAGAGACACATTAATATGTCTTTTGTTACCCAAAGGTTACAGACTGGCCAGAGACAGTTCAGCATTTACTCACATAACCAATCACCAGCCACAGGCGCTAGTTTCTGCAAAATTTCCCTGGTCAGTAAGGTGTTCATTTACTGACTTTAGCAGTGAGCTTTTTCCTTTCATGACTCTCATTTTCCTCCTCCTAGCCTTTTCTTTTTCACTAAGAGTTCTTTTAACATTTCTTGTAAAGCTCGTTTTGTGGTGCTTGAACTCTTTAAATAGTTTTTGCTTGTCTGTAAAACATTTGATCTCTCCATCAAACCAGAATGAAAGCTGGTGGATTATTATTAGTTTGTAGGCTTTTCCCTTTTATTACTTTAAATATATTGTGCCACTGCCTTTTGTCTTGCAGAATTTTGGGGCCTGTCCACTGGGTGTGTGAGGCTGGTCCCAATAAGAGTATTTTTATAATTTATCAATTAACTATAAAGTAGGTCATGTATAAGTAGCATCCAGATCAGTGGAATATTGTCTGAACCCTTGGTAATGCCTGACATTCTTGAGAGACCCCCTTGCTCATCCCCAGAGAAAACCCTGTCCCGTGTTTGTCATGTATGCTGTTAAGCTTGCCTTCTCCCTTGAGCCTGTTGAATTTAAGTGCTTATAATGTATTTAGCTGATTATATAGAGAAAAGTAATAGTCTAGTAATGAAACAAGTAAGATTTCAATTGATCAAAAACATCTTTCCCTTCAGTAAACTTTTTTGAGTAGCTCCTGTTTGAGGCATTATACTTGCTGTTGTAACTCAAAGTAACATGCTGGACAAAGTAAAATGTAAGTAACATGATGAATGTAACATGATGAAAGAGATATGCATAATATTATAGGTATAGACTAGAGGAACTTTTTAAGGGTCAGCTCATTTTGTGGATATAAATTACCATAAAAGAGGGAAATCTGTCTGAAATGGGCCTTGAAAAGAGGAGTAAGAAAGCTGAGGGGAAGTGGTCTAGATCAGAATGAACTCAAGACAGGGACCAGGGCTGTGACTATGTGGGTGGAAATTGTGGGATGGGTTGAAGAGACAGGCTCTTAGTGGCTGATGGGAAGGGGAGGTCATTTATCCTAGGAGAGCTCAGCTAGTGTGGAGGACAGAATGTGAGTTTGGTGTTGACATCCTGTGTTTGGGACACCACCGAGACACTTGGGTAGAATGGCTGGCATGTGGTTGATATTCAGATGAGTCTGAACAGAGATGGATCTGGAAGGTTAAAGGTCAGTAGCAAATTATTTGGTAACTGCTTACTAAATAAGTGGTAATTTATTCTATATGAATGACTAACAAGATTTTTCCGGAGGAGCATATGAAGTGTCCCAGAAGAAACCTAGGGGCCACCACAGTGCTGGTGATAGGTGGAGGACAACTGCCGACGGAAGTGAAGAGGGCTGGCCAGGGGCAGAGCGGCCCAGGGGAGGTGGGGCGCAGCGCCACGCCTGGCCTTCCTCTTTCTGACACAGACGGGCTCCTCCTCACTGAAAGCAAGCACATTTCCTGTTCTCCTCAGCCTGGCTGGTGTGTGTGAACGGGTGCAACAGAGAGTGATCAAATGTAGACTGCCTGGACTGGCCAAAAAGGCCCGCTGGAAGCCTGGTGCCGGGAGCAGTCTGCAGAAGCCCAGAAGGGTCCGAGGCGGGGGACTTGGGAGTGTGGAGCCTGTGTCATAGCCTAGGCAGTGAGGTTGGTAAGAAGACAAAGTATTACCCATTTGCCCAACCTCAGACTGGGGAGAGGGTTCTCCCCTGAGTGACAAAGGCTAAGTTGTGGGCACGGGAGGCTCCCTGTGTGGCTCCCCTCACAGGGCCCTGCTGCAGTTCAGGACATAGCAAGGCCCCCACCTGCGCTCTCCACTGGATGCTACCACCTGACGCCCAGGCACACGGTGGGCTGACCCTTGGGCTGACCTGTGGCTGTCAGCACCCATAGTCAGTGTAAACCAAGCACTGGATGGTCTGTTCTGGCCGGTGCTCTTCTGCTTCCAGGATCCCGTTGGGAGCATGGTGGAGTGTGCTAAATAGAAGTTTCCATCTCTCCAATCACTCCCCCCTCTAGTGCCTGTGCTGCTGAGTGCTTGTGGAAATTAAAGGCAGATCTTACCTCTGAGGGATTGAATTTTTGTTTTTCTTACTGAAATACTCGATTTGATCCACTGTAAATGTAATTACTTCCTATTTTTGGAAAGGGCTTCTGAGAGGAGGTATATTTATAAGTATATAGAGAGTCATCACCTGCCGTAGGGCAGCCGTGCCCTCCCTCTGGGCAGCTCCCGTGAGCAGTATGGGGCATGGCAAGCACCCTGAGCTGTGCTGTCTCGGGAAACTTTGTTCTCCTGGACTAGGGTTCATATACTGCAGAGCAGTACCTGCAGTAAAAAAGGAAATTTGAGAGGCTTGTAAGGAAGACTTGGAGGAAGGAAGAGTTGGTTCACCTCCACATGGAGAGTTTCACAAGGGCTTCTTGCCAGAAGGTGCTGGCCCCCAGAGGATGTCCAGACGCGAGGCCTGGCCCTTCTACTGGTGCAGCTGCTGGTGCTTGTCAGCCCAGAACAGAAGGCAACGCTGGGAACTCTGCCACCTGAGCGGGGGGGGGGGGGGGGGGCTCCCTGT
>SJYC01123636.1:0-29868 GCA_006408675.1 Madoqua kirkii | reverse complement strand
CCCCGACACACACACAATGCAGAATTTAAGAGTAATGAGAACAGAAACCAAAGTGGCCTCTTCTCGCTCACACCTCTATCTGGCACAACCGCCCAAAAGTTAGGGCTCATATTTTGGTAAAGTTTGACTTTGTTGTTGTTATTAACCATGTTTGATTTGTAAGAGAGAAAAGATATCAGGACTTGAAACTGAAATTAAAAATACTAAAAATGAAGTTTTTTTTTTAAATGAAAATAGCAACTTTAGGAAAAATAAATATAGCCAACTTTTAGATGAAAACTGCTACTTCAGGAAAAATAAATATATCTAACTTTAAAAGCCTTTTGTTACTATATGCATTAATTCCCAGAACAGTTCAGTGACCATTAAAGATTTAAAAAATTCTAAAGCCACATGCAACATGTTATCTTTATGTGCCTGTATGTGCCTGATTTGATACAATGAGCTACTGTACTCACAGCTTTGGGTCATCCCAACTTGAAAGGAATAACATAATGAGGGAATGTGATGATTCTGCAAACTGTTTGCTACTGTAATTTTAGGGACTACGCTTTGAAATGAAAGCAGAAAGTACATGTCCTATTGAATAGGTGTATCCAGGTGAGCCAGTGAGAAAGCGTCGACCCTTTTCATTTCTCTTCAGAAGGAAAGGAAAGGTTAGCAGTACATTTAAAGAATAGTATCAAATATACAAATTCTCTTTTGACAGAATTCCTCCCTCTAGGAAACAGGGCACACGAGATAATACAGGTAATAAAGAGTTTTACATCAGAAGGTAAGAGGTTTGATACAAGTAATTTCACGCCAGCTAAACAAAGCAGTAACTTTCTGCAAGAACATGTTACAAGCACTAAAAACTCTACAGAACTGAAACGGACACATCCTCCTGGTGAAATAATTTGGCAGGTATTTACAGTTCAGAACAACAAAATGTCAAACTGTAAGGCATGAAATATTTCTTGGTGAGCCATGCTCTGACACTTTCCTCCCGTCCTGTTAGGTACATGGTGGCTGGACAAGCGCTGGCACTTTTGTTTTTCTTGTGACTCACTAATTTTTCAAGATACTCATTTGCAACGAAATTTGGCCACCAGGTATGCTATGCTCAGAAAGAGCCACACAATCAGTAAATTGGGGCTCAGAGCAAGTAAAGGGATAGAACAGAGGAGGCTGGGGTCTAGCCTTAAGTCTCGGACGGGCACCAGGCCGCTCAAGTTCTTCTGCGTGACTACCTCCCGAGTTCCAATGCTGTGAAAAGGAAGAAGGTTGGGAGAAAGGAAAAGAAAAAGGGGAAACAAAGAAAAAAGAGACACATGCAATGGATTTTTTTTTTCCAAAAGTATAGGGAAATAAAAAGAGGAGAACCAAAATATACGATTAAAAAAAAATGGAATGAAGCCACAATAAAAAGAAAAGATGATATGCAGAAACAGGTGTGAAAAGGGATACCAAAACAAAACGAGCACAGTTACAAGAAAAAAGAGAGAAAGAGAAGTGAAAATAAGAAAAAAATACCATAATCTACTGAAAACACACACGTGTAGGCTGACTAGATGGTTTTCCATGTTCGCTCCCGGGGCTGCCAAGCACACGCCATGCTGCCCGGCCATGCTCACACATGCGGCTGGACGTGGACTCCAGAAAGCAGGCCGAACATGAAGAACCACTGGGGCATTTGACCTTCTCACAGACGCCTGACTGGCAGGATGCAACTGATTCCGCCACGGCTGCCTCCTGATGAAGCACCCAGATGATCCCCGCTTCCCTCGAGTTGCCCTGGAGGCAGAGCCCACAAGGGACCCGCCGTGGCTTTCAGGCTGAGCAGCAGCAGGTGCCTTGTTCTACCAGACGGCATCTACCAAGAGCCCAGCTCGCTGGAAACTCAGTGCGTCCTCCTTTGGAGCTACGGAAGCAGAGCTCGGAGGGGAGCCTGGAGGAGCCTGGATGCCACGTGACTACGGACACTTCAGGCTGTGAGCACTGGTGGTCACGTCCCCAGCCAGGGCGGTCTCAGGGGTCACTGGGCTACCTAGAAAGGGCCCTGCGCTGGGGACAGTGGGGCACCACCGATGTGAGCTGGAATTGGCTCCGCCTGCAAGGGCCAAGCAGGCACATCTCTTCCCAGCTCCCCGGTGTCACTCGGCAGCCTGAAACAGGCCCCAGTGAGAGTGTTTATGCCTAGAAATGGAAAGACCAGACAGGTCACTTTGAGGGTAGCTGGTTTTGTTTTGGGAGTGAACCGGTTGTTGAACACAGCACAGCGCTGGCCACTGCTCACCCTGGGCCTCCAGGACACAGATAGCCTAGGTGTCCTCCAGCCCAGCTCCATCCACCTCCCCCCACCCCCCACCATGTTCTGCTCTTCCACCACGTAAGATGCAAGCGGGAAAGCAAGGGAACCACCGACAGGCATGGACACAGCTCCTGTCGCCTCCTTAGAGTGCCGGCCTGACCCCAGGTCCCGGCCACGCCTCAGCCAGAAACACCAGCTACAGGCCCGCCACCTTGGACCTGGCAGCCTATGAACAGACACGTCTCTCGACACGGGATAACCCAGAAAATGGGAGGATGGGTCACCGTGACATGGAAACAGGCACGCAGCCCGAGCCTGCAGGTCAGGCAGACGGGGTGGTGGCGAGCACGGCACCTGGGCCAGAGCCTTGAGGACCCCAGGGGCGGCAGAGGCGAGCTGTCTTCACTAACTTCTTAAACAGTGTTAAGGTAACACACGCTCACCATGAAGATTTTATAAAATTCAGAAAAGCACAAATAAGAAACATAGGACATTCATAACTGGAGGCAGGCGGGGGTTCCCAAGAAGCAGACGCAGGCCACGCAGTGAGGCCTGCCCCTGGAGGAGGGCTCTCCCCTCGGAGCCTCAGGGTCCCTACCCTAACGCAGGGGGACGGCCGGCACCCCAGGCCCGGGTGTGCTCACAACAGGGCCAGGGGTGACAGTGCAGAGGGCGGGCGGCTGCCTGGTCTGTGAGTCTGTGCGAACAGCCCTACAGAGGTGTGTGCTTCCCAACCACGGGGCTCAGCAGGCAGACCTGGGCAGGGACACAAGGGTGTTCGCTCACCCCTGTTCAGAGTGCTGACATTGCACCGCTGTCAACAGCTCAACGGCAGTGAGCTGGATAAATTATAGTGCACTACAGACGGTGAGACTCCATTTAAAGTGAAAGTTGCTCCCTTGGGTCCAGCTCTTTGTGACCCCATGGACTATACAGTCCAAGGAATTCTCCAGGCCAGCATACTGGAGAGGGGAGCCTTTCCCTTCTCCAGCGGATAAGGGATCCCTATCCAGCCTGCATTGCAGGCAGATTCTTTACAGACTGACCTATGAGGGAAGCCCCCGTACGACCTCCATTTATTAACCCTCCAAAATGCTCACAAGACAGTCAAATGAGACTGGCAGCCTGACACCAAGGGTGGAATCACGCCTGTAACCAGATGTGTCTGCGCGTGTGCTCTCTGGGTCATCCCGGGCTGGCTGAGTTAGCCAGTGTGTGGACTGGCCACGCTCACAGCCACATGTATGTATGTAACTGGCTCTAAGCTATGTATCTAAGCTATGTATCAAGGTGTTATTAGCACTGTTCCTGTAACAGCAAGAACATGGAGAGCTGTTCTGTAGGGTGTGGGTCGGTTATGAAATCCACGGGAGCAGAGGCTTATTTGCATTCTCCAGTTTTCCCTCAGGGACTATTGCTCACTCACGTGATGGAAGGTGTGAGAGTGCTCTGCGTGTCAGAAGCTGTCCCAGGCCACCTGTGCTGGGCGGGCAGTGCCACACAGCCCCTCGGTGGGCTGCAGGCAGCAGGCGGGGCTGCCCACGTGCATGTCTACGGAGCCACGTGCCCTCTGGCCTCCTGAGCCCCTGTGCTCAGAGGCTGTCAGGATCAACTACTGTTTCCTCAAACCTGTTCAAGAAACCAGCCTGTGTGGAGGCCTGGATGGAGTGGTATCAAGTGTACTCCCGCCTCGGGCCTGGCCTCTCTGATGGACCAGACGCTCCAACAGTGACAGGTGCGCCCCCTCCGTCTTTCTCGCTTCCTTGCTGCCCAGGGCCTGCGTCTCACCAGAGGAGTCCTTCCCACCACCTTGCAGCTGATGGCACCAGGGACGGCCAGGCAGGGAGAGTGAGAACTTTCTAAAAGTGCGTCGGTAAGCGGCCCTGAGGTCACGAGGTTTGGGGGAACTTGGAAAGACCGAACAGGACAAAACAGTTGCCTTTTTACTAAATGCTCCTGTCAGGAGGCAGGCGCTCAGGCCTCACTCTTGCGCACGACTGTGAGAAGGTCAAACGGCAGACACATACAGAAAGGATAAGAGAGTCGAATGCTCTGAAGAGTCTGGTGAGAGGACAAATGGGACAGAACACTCAGCAGAAGTGACTGGGAAACAAGCCTGGAACAGCATTGGCGGCTGCATGGAAGAAGACGGGAAAGCAGGTTTCTTATCCTTTCTTTAGGCATGTGAGGTGAGGGGCTCCCAGGAGGGCTGGGAAGAGGGCATCACTGACAGCGAACAGTCTTAGTCCCTGGGGATCCCTCTGCAAACGAGCCTTCGGCCTCGGAGTCAGAACATGATTAAGGCTGGGGACGGCGGGGGGCTGCCAGGAAAGCAAACCCAGCCCGAGGCTGGGAGAAGCGGGGCCTGCAGTCTGTGGACACCGCCTCCCACGACAGGGATAGCAGGGACCTGGGGAACGCTCAGGACCAGGGGCTGGCCAGGGACACCGGGCACCAGGCGGGGGCCACGCTGCCGCCTTGGAGCATCCGCTTCCCTCCCGCAGTCTTGCTCCCTGTCTGGGCGGGACCGTGCCTGGGGTCTGACTCTGCAGGCCTGGGGCGGTTTCGCGGCGCGGCGCAGCGCAGCCAGGACCCACCTGCGCAGCACTCCAGGGCCTGCGTGAACACCTGCGGCGCCATGCCGTGCTCGTGCTGCAGGATCAGGCACTGCTCCAGCGTCACTGACATCGCAGTGCGGTCCTTGGCGCTCTTGCAGCTGGTGAACCGGACCCCGTTGAGGCGGCGGCAGACCTGCCGACAGGAGAGCAGGGGCAGCTTGGAGTGAAACCGGAGGGCCCTGCACCTGGGGAGGTGGCACGTGGTGCCCTCTGCACACCCAGGCCCAGCCTCAGCTCCAAGGAGCTGGTCGCAAGGCAGGCCATGGCCCGGGTGGCCCCAGGCAAGGGTGGGGGGGGATCTCCCCATAGAAGGCGGCTTCCTCCTGGAGGCCCCGCTGTCCATGGACCCACCTGACCAGCTGCCCCCTTCCCAACTCCGCCGGGACCGGCCCTTTGCTGCTGACCTCTGACTCTCCGCAGAGGTCAGCACAGCTCCCAGAACATCCAGCCCCACCGGGTTTCAAGGCCTTTCTGGAAGTCAAAGCACAGACCACTAGTCTCTACGCGCCTCCTCATCCACACAGGTCGGGACAGCAGAGAGGATCCACTTCCCTGCGGCCACCTCCTGCCCACAGGCTCCCCTAGTGAGACGGAGGCCCCACACAGGCTGAGGCTGCAGCCCCTCCCAAGCAGGGGGCACCTCTGCTCCCCGTGGGAAGAGCGCCAAGCACCACGAGCTCTGCCGCTAGGCACAACCCCAGACACACAGCTCCAGGTCCAGAAAGCCCTAGAACAGAAGACTTTTGGGAGTAAGTTTGTGGCAGCCATACTTGGCAATATGACCAGATCTGAGGGAATGTCAAACTACTTATAATTTTTATCCCATTTTTTGTAAATATTCATAGTTTGCTAATAAGTCACTTCAGTCTTGTCCGACTCTTTTTGACCCCATGGACTGCAGCCCATCAGGCTCCTCTGTCCATAGGATTTTCCAGGGAAGAATACTGGAGTAGGTTGCCATGAGCTCCTCAAGGGGATCTCCCTGACCTAGAGATCGAACCCACGTCTCTTACTCCTGTGTTGGCAGGTGGGATCTTTGCCACCAGTGCCACCTGGGAAACTCCCTAGTTCATACTTTGCAATAAGGAAGCGTTCAGCAGGTTGATTCCAGACCCCAGACTGCTGACGAATGTGAAACCATCCACGTGCACATTACACACGGATGACCCTGTCACACGCCTGTGCACACACCATAGACTGTGCCCCCATCACCTTTCTGAAGCACGGAGCCCTATGAATTCTAAATATCTGGCCACGGGGGCCTCGGATAAACACCTCCAGGCCTGTACAAGAGGCTGCACTGTGAGAACACGGCGAGCCTCTCGTGAGGGCCACTCTTCTACCAGAAGCCATGTGCCGGTGGCACCCAGGATGCGCTGCTCTCAGAAAGACGCCAGGGGTGCTGCGGAGAGTCGGCACCATGGCAGACGGCACCAGGCCTGCTTCTCAGGCCAGGAGGCCTCAGGCGGGACCATGCAGCTACCAGCAGAGGTGCCACTGGCAGAGGGCAGAGTGCGGGCCAACACACGTCTCAGTTCGGTCGCTCAGTCAGGTCTGACTCTGCGACCCCATGAACCGCAGCACACCAGGCCTCCCTGTCCATCACCAATGCCCGCAGTTCACCCAAACTCATGTCCATCGAGTCAGTGATACCATCCAAACATCTCATCCTCTGTCATCCCCTTCTCCTCCTGCCCCAATCCCTGCCAGCATCAGAGTCTTTTCAAATGAGTCAGCTCTTTGCATCAAGATCATAACTGATGAAGTGAGGTTGAACATGGACAAGATCGCTGAATTCCACAGGCTGGAGAGTTCACGACTGAAATGTGGGGCACAAGCCAGAACTACAAACAGGGCAAAGAGAGTTACGTTCCCAGGTGGTAGGGCTGGGCAGCACAGGTTCTGGAGGCAGCCAGAGGTGCGAGGTGCATCCTTACCCACGTCTGACTGCAGCCTCCAGTCCTGGGTAGCCTAACAGCCACTGTGGGGTGCTGGAGGGTCTCCCCATGTGTGAAATGAGGGGGTTCAGTACAGTTCAGTTTAGTTGTGTCTGACTCTTTGCAAACCCACTGGACTATAGCACGTCAGGCTCCCCTGTCCATCACCAACTCCAAAAGCTTACTCAGACTCATGTCTATAGAGTTAGTGATGCCATCCAGCCATCTCATCCGCCGTCATCCCCTTCTCTTCCTGCCTTCAATCTTCCCAGCATCAGGGTCTTTAAAAATGAGTCAGCTCGTCACATCAGGTGGCCAAAGTACTGGAGTTTCAGCTTCAGCATCAGTCCTTCCAATGAATATTTAGGACTGATTTCCTTTAGGATGGACTGGTTGGATCTCCTTGCAGTCCAAGAGAGTCTCAAGAGTCTTCTCTAACACCACAGTTCAAAAGCTCAATTCTTTGGCGCTCAGCTTTCTTTATAGTCCAACTCTCACATCCATACGTGACTGCTGGAAGAACCATAGCCTTCACAAGATGGATCTTTGTTGGCAAAGTAATGTCTCTGCTTTTTAATATGCTGTCTAGGTTGGTCATAGCTTTTCTTCCAAGGAGCAAGCATCTTTTAATTTCACGGCTGCAGTCACCATCTGCAGTGATTTGGGAGCCCAGAAAAATAAAGTCTGTCACTGTTTCCATTGTTTCCCCATCTATCTGCCATGAAGTAATGGGACCAGATGCCATGACCTTAATTTTCTGAATGTTGAGTTTTAAGCCAACTTTTTCACTCTCCTCTTTCACTTTCATCAACAGGCTCTTTAGTTCTTCTTCACTTTCTGCCATAAGGGTGGTGTCATCTGTATATCTGAAGTTATTGATATTTCTCCCAGCAATCTTGATTCCAGCTTGTGCTTCTTCCAGCCTACCATTTCTCATGATGTACTCTGCATATAAGTTAAATAAGCAGGGTGACAATATACAGCCTTGATGTACTTCTTTCCTGATTTGGAAAAAGCCTATTTGTTGTTCCATGTCCAGTTCTAACTGTTGCTTCTTGACCTGCATACAGATTTCTCGTGAGGGGGTTAGGCCTAATAATGTTTCCGCTCTGTGTGTGAGAACCAGTCTGGACACACGTCCCCTTGTCAGGGGTGAGTGAATGACGAGCTCTGAAATGGCCCTGGTACCCAAGGCTCAGAGAGGGACTTGGAGCTCCACAAACAAATTCCTGAGAAAACATCTGACATGTAAGGACTTCCCTTTAGGATAAATGAGGAGACTGGAACAGCAGTGTACCGGAAATACTGCTGAAAGAGACAACACAGGTCCTGGCAGCCTCCCTTTGAACCTATTTAAAGCTGTAGTGAGCCATGAATTTTAGCACGTATGGACTGTGCAGGCTGTTGACAACCTGCTCATAAGCCTGGTTACCACATGCCCGGGGAAAGACTCAGAGTCATGCTCATCAGCCCTCAGGCAGCCCCAACGTAAGCCGTTCACGGGCAGCTCTCAGTATCTCCTGGAGCCTGGGCACACGTCCAGGGATTCTCTCGTGTTCCTGAGGAGAGAATCTGTCCTCACTCCTGGTTGAGACCTTAATTTGTTGCTGCTGTTTTATTATTACTGTGAACACCGCCCCCTCCACAGCATGTACCTCGGCGGCTTGCCACAGAATGTCGACATTCTTGTTCTTCCTGGCATGCACGTTCTGACCCAGGAACCGCAGCAGCTCTGGCAGGCAAGTCTGGCTCCGGGATCGAGGTAGACCTGGAAGAGGGAAAGGGGTCGTGGAGCTGGGCGGCCCCGGCAGACAAAAGACAGTGGGTAAAATCTGCTGTGAGTGAAAAGAAAAAAAAAAAACTTACAGTCCTCAGGCAGAACTTCTTTAAACTGCTCGAAGTAGGAATTTAACCGCACCAAGCTCTCCACGTTGATAACTTCTTGTAAAGATGTGTCGCCGAACCTTTGGAGTGACAAGGGGACACCATCAGTTTGCCAACGTGACTTTCTTCTAGCACCAAGTGACCACATTGCAGCAACAGCGCTGATTCTCTCGATCCTCACATGTCTAAATTTGAAGACACGCTCCTCCCCCTAAGCTCACGGTCATCTGTCCATGTTGGTGACAAGTCCAACGTGTTTTATCAGCAGGAGGCATAACCTGGGACAGATATGCCTCAGAGGCAGCCAGGCCCTCGGGCAGCCCTGCCCCGACCCCTGCTCTGCGAGGTGCTCTCATCCCCGAGGCACTCAGAGCAGGACAGCAGTGGGGCTGTGGCTGGGGAGTCACGACAGTCCTGGCCTTGAATCTGCCACTGAGGGACCATTCCCGACCGGCTGTTTCTGCTAGACAGTCCACTCCTCTCCATGCAAGTACCAGGCCCACAGGGAGTGGGGAGGAAAGCCACCCACGAGGGAGCCGTGGGTACTGTCAGACACGCAGCTCTGCGCCCCAGGCCTGGACGCCCATCCCCTCCAGTACTTCCTGCCCAGGGACCTCCGTGCACATCAGCCTTGTCCCAGTCCCGGGTCATCTCATGGACCTGGGACAGGACACCCTCCCGTGGGTCCACCACGGCCCGCCCACCCAGCTGCCCACGATGGCCTTTCCTCCCGGCCCCGGGACCTGAGAGGGCTGCACTGATTTAGACCCTGCTCCTACCTCCCCCTGTGCCTGCTACATCCTCCCATCTGGCCTGGCCTCAACCCTTTGCAGAAACACCTCTTCTAGGAACCACTATCGCTTCAGGACCAGTAGCTGCAGACGCCTACATGTTATCTCCTCTCTGCCGGGGGCCCCGACGGTGCCCACTCTCCCTGAGGTGGATGCCTCAGCACTGCTCACACCCGCCAGGTCTCTGCTTCCTGGGCCAGTGTGCCCTCTGCCCCCAGCAGACCCTCCTTCTGGCTCCAGAAAACCAGCCACTTTCCACCCACAGGGAGGCCTGGCTCTTGTGCCCACCCTGCTGTGGACCACGTCTCAGCTCCCATCGGGTCCTCCTGTCTGCACTGTCCAGGCCTGACCCGGCCTCTGGCCCGGACTCTTCTGAACAACCTATCACCTCAGCCCTCGTGTCTTTCCAGCGCGTGGCCAGCAGGTGATCTCCTCCAAGTGTGAACTGGCCCCTGTCCTGTCCCACTAGAAGGTGTCTACAGTGGGGGCAGGACCCTTTACCTGGGAGCCAGTGTACCCTGACCACTAGGCTCAAGAAGCCCAAGAGGAGTTATCATCCTGGAGACCAGGTGTCCTTATCAGTAGGTGCTTTATGATAGCTCTTAATTCTAAACCACCCCTACTGCATGCATGTAATGATGGAACAGGAAAGGTATACATGTACCAGCAGAAGTCATCAGCAGCTACATACACAGCCTCCTTCCCTCCAACACAGATGCACACGTGCTTGCACGCACGGGCACGCACAACTCCTCCCTGCCAGGCAACCCTGAAGGGATTTTCACCATGCAGGATCAGGATCAAGGCATGGCTCTCCACGTCACCTGCCTTTGCTCAGGCTTCTCAGCCTGGGACTCCAGGTCTCTCCTCCACCTCCTCATATGAACAACTCCTACTTACTCTTCAAAACCCACTTCCAGGAAGCCAGGAAGCACTCTCAGACCTCGCGAGCGCCACCACTCCCTGCTGCCAGCCCACCTCTAGCTGCCACGGACCACGTCAGGCTCGTCTTTGTGTCCCAGCACCCCCAAGAAGGGCCCAGCGTGAGCCTGAAGATGGGCGACAGGTTCACAGAGCCCTGAGGAGGACTAGGTGCACGCACTCTGCCAGCTCAAGCGCCCACGCCAGCACCCCGGCCCGCACCTCTCAGCCAGCGTCTGCTGCTCGTTGATGCCCACGTTGAAGAGCACAGGCTGCACCCGCAGCAGCATCCCGCTCTGGATCTCCCGGGGCAGCGCATCGAACAGGGGCCCTGGCAGCGGGACCCGCACATTAAAGCCATCCCTGCAACAGAGAGGAAGAGGGGCTAGGCCTGTGACCGGGAGGTGGGTGAGCAAGGAGAGGAAGGGCAGGCCAGGCTCGGCGATCTCCGAGCGGCTGGGCACCAACCGGCCCGGGGCTATGAATGAGTGTCGCAGGCTGTGAGCTGCTGAATGATACAGAAGAAAGCAAAAACGAAGAGCATGTCACCTGTGATGAACACAAATGAAAATACCGCGCTGGTTCTGAGAATCAGAAAACTCTGCCTACCGATTTCCTGTGATGACGGGCAGCATGTCAGTGGATGCGTTAGAAGTGGCCTGAGTGACTTTGAAGGTCACATTCCTCAAGTCCATGATCCCAAGGCTCATGTCCTCCAGCATGGCCAGCTCCTCCCCTGGAGGCCAGAAAGGGAGGGGCTGTCAGGCAGAGGTCCTGCGCTCGGGCCAGCCATGGAAGGCAGGCGACAGGCTCAGGGCGCTGAGACGCGGAGCAAGGGTAGGGGAGCTGGAGGAGGTATCCTGAGTGCCTTCCAACTTCTCCGTGAGCACACCCCACTATGCGAGTCCCATGGCCACGTTACGAAGGGCAGCTGGCACAACTCCGTATTCTTGGCCCTCTCCCGGTGAAGGAACCAGGGACAGGGACGCCTATGTGGGAAAAGTCATCTCTTTGGATGTTTTAATCTTTCCATATTCTTTAGCTTTTCTATCTAAAGGATTTCTTCAGTCTTATAACTCCAAAGATAAACAGATACATTAATAAAAATTTTTATCTACTTTTACCACCTAAGAAGAAATGAACAGAAAATGAAGGTAAGGAGAAAAGAGCCCTTATAAGACAATTTTTAAAGTGGTCCTATCTGTTGACCCACCAACTTTCCTTCCAAATGATTTAGCGGGTGCGAAAATGGGCCAAAAGTGCACAAAAATATGCAAAGATGTTTTAATAGGAACAATTCTGAAACAGCCCAAATGTTCCACAGGAAGCTATTGCTTTAAAAATTGTCATCTATCCTCAATTAGAAAAACCTTCAAGATGCGCAACAAAGGCAACACAGGGGTGTGTGTGTGTCTGTGTCTGTGTACACACAACTAAACAGGGCTGTTTTCAGTTCTCTGTTATACATTTGAGAGCTTTCTGGATACGGTTCACTCAGCATGCACTACCCGCGCTTCAGAAAGGGGCCAGGAGGGGCCTCATAAGAGGGCCCCTGCCCCGGCTCACCATAGGTGCTAAGCAGGCTCTCGAACTGCGCCAGCAGCCCAATGGTGTAGAGCTGTCGCAGGAAGCCGTCGTCGTGAAGGCAGTTCCTCAGCTTGATGATGAAGCCGCAGATGAGTGCCGTCAGCTGCGGGGACAGACATTGCCTTGCCTCGCTCCTGGCCGGGCCGCATCCTGCACCGGCACTGCTCTGCCTGCAGCAGCCCCACACCCTCGGGGCCTGGGGCCAGGAGGGCGGAGGCCACCGCAGACGAAGGCTGCAGGGAAGGCGCTCTAGGCTTGCTGCTTCTAGAGGTCAGTCTAATTTTGATTCAGCTCCTGACCCGACCTTCGGGTTACTCCTAGGCCAGAATGTTCTGGAAGCCCTGAACAATTCCCCCGAGGTGCGGGAAAAGCCCTCTATGCCCACAGATCCAGTCCAGTGCTGAATGAAAACTGGGATGCTCATGATGAGGAGCACAAGCAGAGAACAGGGCCCTTAAGAGTTTCCTGGGCAGGAGCTCCCGTCACACCCCGCCCTCGCAGGCACCCCAGGCCCTGAGTGGACAGGAGCCGCACAAACCCACCAGGCTGCTGCCACTGTTCCCGCTACTGACTACATCACTGGCATGTGTAAACTGGGGTGCTCATTTAAGCTCTGCCTCCTCTGCAGGGAAATCACCAGACAGAGTGGTGCCTGAGCAGGTGTAACACCTGCTGTTTTACAGACTGTGCATCTTCTTTGCAGGAAGAAACAACGGTGACCCCATGCCTGTGCAAACCCAGGCCCCTTGGGGCAGGTTCGAGGGAGCAGGGGTGGCAGCCCCAAGCACCCACGTGCCTCCAGCTCCCCTTCCCTCACCCTCCAGGCCCATACCCAGGCCGTGGGCTGCACGGGCAAAGCCACATGCAGGAGGGCACGGCCCTGCTGGCCTCCTCCAGGGCACAAGAGAGTCAGGCTGGCGGTCCAGGCCCAGGTCTGGGCTCACTCGTCGCACGTACCGTCTGGCAGAAGACCACATCACGGCGGTACTGCAGGCTCAGGAAGCTGGCGATGGTAGGCGCGCTGTCCTGCATGAGCAGGAAGACCATCGCCTTCTTGGCCTTGTCGCTCATCATGGCCACACAGTCAGTGAGGGTCGTCAGCAGTGGGTACAGGGCCTCGCTCCACTCACCTGGCACAAGGGAGGGGTGCCTGAGAAGGTGGTGAGGGAAGCCCCAGCCCAGCCCCGCCACCCTGTCCACTCCGCCCCACTCCAGGAGGCCCACAGCTGGCGCCCCGTGCAGCCCGTCTCTGCCCTTCTAGCCTGAGGCATCTCCGCGGGGCCTGCCCGCCCACCCTCCGGAACCGCTGGGGACTCTGCACCAAACACTCCTGACTGTCCCTTCCCAGGATGATGATAGAAAGGCTCCGAGATCGCGTGGCGTCTGCAGAGGCCGGTCCCTCTCAGGGCACCACCAGTCATCCCCCGGGAGACCTGTCACCTGGCTTCTCTTGACCCAGGCAGCGGGGCAGGGAGTCCTGTGCTTCTGGAGCAAGGCCAGCCACCCACACTGAGCCTGTGCTCAGCAGGCTCAGGCCCTTGGCCAGTGTCTGGGGACACAGCCTTCCCCAAGGCAGCCCACGTTTTCAGCCCCCAGTGTCCCTGCCCCCATCCTCTTCCTGTCATCTCTTCCTAGCGTACTGGGGTTGTTTTTTTTTGTTTTTCCTTTTTTTGGAATATAAGGAAACTTTGACCCTGTACCAAAACAATTTTTTAAAAATAGATGCTCAGGGGAAAATGAACAGAGTGAAAGGTATTTTGGGCCTTGGCTCTTTGGGTCTTTTCTATTTAGAAGACATTCGGCAGACAGAAGCCATGCTCCTACAGTTATTTTTTTTAGCAAATAGGTGCTGGCTCATTACCACTGGGTAAGCCCCCCAGAATCCAGAGTGCAGCCCAGGCAGGGCACCCTCCTGGGAAGGGGTGTGGGCCACTGGGGGCCATGGCCATCATCCTATTTAGGACAGGCCCCAGGCCTCATGAGCAGGGCAGCTGCCAGGATGGTCAGCTCTGTCTCAGATAAACAGAATCTAAACAAGAGAAAAGGGGGGCCATACCTCTGCCCTGTGTGTGCATCACACTCTGCTGAGAAAAAAATTTAATGAAATGACTAAAACCTACAAAAGGACTTCCCTGTATGGTCAACAACAAGTCTACACAGAAACCCAGAATTTGGAAATGATCTAAGTGTGTGTGCAAGGCACACTGTACGTGCGTGAGGATGCATCTCTCTCATGGAAATAAGCGGCTTGAATTTGCAAAGTCTACAGCAGAAAGGTCTCAGTACGGAGACCACGGTGACGAGGAACCCTGGATGGAGGAGTGGGAAGTGGGAGTCCTGGGCCCAGCTGCTGCCAAGCGGTGGTGGGTACGCCAGGCACAGGCCCCCACCACTCAGCCACGGGGCCTCCGCAGCAAAATGGGACGGCTGCAGTGAATGACATCCACGTCTCTTCCTTCCTCTAAAATTCTTCAAGGCCGTGCTTTTGTTTCTTTGAATAACTCTGTTGAATCCATGTCAATTATACTCAACAACTACCAAAAAAGGCCAACAGTCATTAAGTTTTAACAGTCAAGTCTTGTGGGGAGAGGCAGGCAGGCATTCAGACCATCCTTCACCTAAGAAGTAAATGCTCTGAGAGCAAATGCTGCCAACTTTGCTTGACTTTTCCACTTAATGTGAATATATATGTGTAATATGCAAATTTATGATCATTTTAACCTGAAAATGAGCAGAATATATAAGTGGTCTTACTTGACTGAACAAGCTGTCTGCATACAATTTTTTTTACCTTTACTTACTTCTGTTTAAACACAATTCATATAAGAAAGGCTCAATTTTGCTAATTAGAGGGGAAAAAACACTGGAAAAAACTGTAGTGTTAGAAGAATGATTTAAAAAAAATAGAAAGCACTCAGAATTTGTCAAAGAGAAGAGGCGTAGCCCTGAATGGGAGACGAGCCTGATGTCGCCCAGAGAAGGGCTCGGCGTGTCTGGGTGGCTCCAGGGTTCACACAGAGTGTTGACCAGCCCTTAGTGAGTACCTGTGAGGCCTCACTTTTTAACTGTTTTCTCATCTAATCCACAAAGAGGGGGTGACTAACACGGGTAAGGAAACAGCCTCACAGAGGCTAACTCTTTTCCCAGACACACAAAAAGAACTGCCATCTGTATATACGTCAGACTACGTAAGTGAGCAGTGGCTGGGGACGCGACATTGCGGGTCAACATGAAGACAGCAAAACTTCAGGGGCAATAATGAGATTTCCTCTGGAACCTGATTAAGTACATGACTCTGGGACGTTAGGGCTGGTGAAGGGGTTTACTCGGCCTCCTTCATCGAGAAAGCCTGGCCGTGAAAAAAAACAGCAGTGACGAAGCAGCGTCCTTTGTGGGACAAGCTCCTGTCTCCCTGCTCCCGACGCCCACTGAGGGCAGCCCAGGCCCACGCGGCCTCAGACGGCTGTGCTTCTGCGTGCTCTCACTAACAGGGGCGGGCGGGGAGGAGGCAGGGAGCTAAGAGGACGTGCGTGTTCTAACTCAGACTCAACACAGCTCTGAGGAAAGCTGAGGGAACTTGGCAGGGGACCATCTGCCTTCATCTGACGTCAACTGTGGACGGGCCGCCTGAGTGTCAGGGAAGTGGCGGAGCTGACAGGAGACAAGGCGAGCGCACAAGCCAGGCTGTTTGCCGCCTGGGAAGCACAGGGCCGCCCGTCAGCTCCGCAAACTGCAGGGTGCGCAGAGCTGAGGGGAGCCCGAACTGCTCCCGGGCCACCACCACCTCCCCTGGTCTTAATTTCTGGGGACCGTCACTGCCACAGAGCCTGGGGAGACAGCGCAGCGTGAAGGCACCAACCTGCCGTGAGGTAAGCTCAGCGGGGCTGTGAGTCTGGGGACCGGCCGGGGAGGCGGCGCCGAGGTAACTGCCCAAGCAGCTGCCAGGCCTCGGAGAGCCCAGGGGACTGGTGCTGGAGAGGCTCATGGCCAAACCAAACCTGGGGCAGGGCAGGGGCAGAGAAACTGAGAGGCCGAGAGCAGACTGGCGGGTGCATTACAAGGCGCCCGGTCACATTACCCAGTGAAGAGCTAACAGCACCGGGGCTGAGCAGAGCTGAGTGCCCGGTGCCCTGGGAGTGAGGATGCTCAGAGCGCACGGAAACAGAGTGGTGAAGCCCACAGTCCTGGCTGGCTGCACTCAAGGTAAGCAGCGCGTGTCTCGCCACGTGTACATGTGCAGTCAGGGGCATGTGGTGCTCAGACTGACAGGCAGCTGTCTTTTGTCAGGGAAGCAAAACAAACATCGTATCTGGGGCTCTCATGCTCGCTCTGGGAAAACCACAAGCCACATTCAGGGAACTCAATATGAACTAGAGCAGGGGTCGGCACGTTTTCTCTGTAGAACAGTGGACA
Organism: Madoqua kirkii; assembly: GCA_006408675.1. Classification (NCBI taxonomy): domain Eukaryota; kingdom Metazoa; phylum Chordata; class Mammalia; order Artiodactyla; family Bovidae; genus Madoqua; species Madoqua kirkii. The sequence goes on along the minus strand of SJYC01123636.1, from coordinate 13,424 downwards.
GTCCACGTTTTGGGCTCTGAAGTCCCCGGGGGTCTCTGCTGCCACTGCTCAACTCTGGAATCGCCCCCGGGCAGCCACGGAACTATGTGAACGAACAGGTGTGACTCACTTCAGGAGAACGGTGTTCAGGTGAACGGGGTTCCCTCAGAGCTGAGGCTGGCCGACCCCTGAACTAGAGTCACGAACACAAATTCCTCCATGCAAATGAAGCAGAAAGGACTGCATTCCCAGCACGAACTCCACCTGAGCCCCAGCAGGGTCTGATGGGAAGTCTGAGGCCACAGCCAGACTCAGAAGAGAGGATGCTGCGAGACTGCAAGGTCCCAGCACCTGGGCAGCTATGCCGCACCTGCCTCCCTACCTTCATGGGAAGCTTGCAGGGTCAGGTGGAACCACAGGAAGCATCATTTATAAACATAGCAAAACTTCAGGGGCAATAATGAGATTTCCTCTGGAACCTGATTAAGTACATGACTCTGGGACGTTAGGGCTGGTGAAGGGGTTTACTCGGCCTCCTTCATCGAGAAAGCCTGGCCGTGAAAAAAAACAGCAGTGACGAAGCAGCGTCCTTTGTGGGACAAGCTCCTGTCTCCCTGCTCCCGACGCCCACTGAGGGCAGCCCAGGCCCACGCGGCCTCAGACGGCTGTGCTTCTGCGTGCTCTCACTAACAGGGGCGGGCGGGGAGGAGGCAGGGAGCTAAGAGGACGTGCGTGTTCTAACTCAGACTCAACACAGCTCTGAGGAAAGCTGAGGGAACTTGGCAGGGGACCATCTGCCTTCATCTGACGTCAACTGTGGACGGGCCGCCTGAGTGTCAGGGAAGTGGCGGAGCTGACAGGAGACAAGGCGAGCGCACAAGCCAGGCTGTTTGCCGCCTGGGAAGCACAGGGCCGCCCGTCAGCTCCGCAAACTGCAGGGTGCGCAGAGCTGAGGGGAGCCCGAACTGCTCCCGGGCCACCACCACCTCCCCTGGTCTTAATTTCTGGGGACCGTCACTGCCACAGAGCCTGGGGAGACAGCGCAGCGTGAAGGCACCAACCTGCCGTGCAGGTAAGCTCAGCGGGGCTGTGAGTCTGGGGACCGGCCGGGGAGGCGGCGCCGAGGTAACTGCCCAAGCAGCTGCCAGGCCTCGGAGAGCCCAGGGGACTGGTGCTGGAGAGGCTCATGGCCAAACCAAACCTGGGGCAGGGCAGGGGCAGAGAAACTGAGAGGCCGAGAGCAGACTGGCGGGTGCATTACAAGGCGCCCGGTCACATTACCCAGTGAAGAGCTAACAGCACCGGGGCTGAGCAGAGCTGAGTGCCCGGTGCCCTGGGAGTGAGGATGCTCAGAGCGCACGGAAACAGAGTGGTGAAGCCCACAGTCCTGGCTGGCTGCACTCAAGGTAAGCAGCGCGTGTCTCGCCACGTGTACATGTGCAGTCAGGGGCATGTGGTGCTCAGACTGACAGGCAGCTGTCTTTTGTCAGGGAAGCAAAACAAACATCGTATCTGGGGCTCTCATGCTCGCTCTGGGAAAACCACAAGCCACATTCAGGGAACTCAATATGAACTAGAGCAGGGGTCGGCACGTTTTCTCTGTAGAACAGTGGACAGTCCACGTTTTGGGCTCTGAAGTCCCCGGGGGTCTCTGCTGCCACTGCTCAACTCTGGAATCGCCCCCGGGCAGCCACGGAACTATGTGAACGAACAGGTGTGACTCACTTCAGGAGAACGGTGTTCAGGTGAACGGGGTTCCCTCAGAGCTGAGGCTGGCCGACCCCTGAACTAGAGTCACGAACACAAATTCCTCCATGCAAATGAAGCAGAAAGGACTGCATTCCCAGCACGAACTCCACCTGAGCCCCAGCAGGGTCTGATGGGAAGTCTGAGGCCACAGCCAGACTCAGAAGAGAGGATGCTGCGAGACTGCAAGGTCCCAGCACCTGGGCAGCTATGCCGCACCTGCCTCCCTACCTTCATGGGAAGCTTGCAGGGTCAGGTGGAACCACAGGAAGCATCATTTATAAACATGAACTTGTCTTAACCAGGCCCCCGACTTCAGGACCCCCAGAGCACTGAGACACAAGCCGTCTGAATGGCTGCAGGATGCCACAGTGCCCAGCCCGCCTGGCCCCTCAGCACACCTAAGAGCAGGTGCTACATCCATCGCAAGGAAGAAACCCCTCGAGCACTTCCCACCTCTGGGAGCACACGGCAATCTGACAGTGGAGCTACACACATGACCTGGATATCAAGAAGAGGTCTGCAGAACCTTGAACGGAAACCACGTACCTGGGCTGGACTCTTCAGGAGGGGGGCTGCAATCTGCCAGAAATGGAGGTGACATGGATGATTAAGGCACGCACAGAGTTCAAACACCAACAACTCAACGCTTAGAGCAACTGCGGCTGCAGCTGGCAGTAAGCTGGCTAAACTGAGCGGAGAAGAGGCTGGGGGCCTGCCCGCCTCTTCCTGAGGGGTCCCACGGAGGTGGTGGGGCCGCTGGGAGCGCACCGCCGAACACATCAGCGTCAGCACTCATGCTGCTGACACTTCAACATGAGATGCTCTTCCAGAAGAGCAGGTTTACGTGTCACAATGCGATAACGCCCCCACGTCCATCGCATGGCATGTGCCGGAGCCCATGCTGACTCACGATATCTGGAAGCAGGCATGTAGTGAGAGAGACTGACTAGTAAATAAGCGTCCAGTTCAGAGCCCACCGCCCTGATGGGCTGTGGAGCCTGGGCAGAGGTCAACTGCTGAGATCCAAAAGGCTGGGGTCCGGTCAGGAAACCCACACACCAAACATGTCCACGGCAATCTTCACCACATAAGCCGAACACAAAACCTTTATGACTGAGGGAGGGCTACAACTGAAACGCCCCCTTGGGTCCCTTAAAGATACCAAGTTTAACTTGATTTCACCCTCACTGAGCAGCATCGGGAAGTACTCACTTCAATTTCACTTTTCCTTTAAAAACTCTAAAATTTTCCTGGTTAACTGTGTGTGCCACTTATTAAGAAACAAGTTTGAAAAGGGATTGTTTGGGGGTAAAAGCTTATTTTACATCTGAACTTTTGGTTTCCAAGAGTGTTTTTCAGATCCTGAAATAGGCAGTTTCAGATCCCCAAAAACAGACAGAGGCAGCTGGATGGAGACTTGACACCCTGGGCTTTGCGGGAGGACGGTGGCCAGGGTCTCCCCTCTAAGAGCAATGGTAAAGAGCTGTGTGTGGTGAAGACAACAGTGTCATCTCCAGAGCTCACCCCCGAGACCATCTGCTTCCTAAGGAGGGCAGCCGCCATGGGGTGTGTGGCACAGGACGTCTGTCTGGTTAAAACATGAAGGCCTCAGACCTGGGAAGAATACCGACTCCTGCCTCCCCAGAACCTCTGAGATCCCGAATCTCCATGAGGAGAAGGGTCTAGAGGCCTGCTTTCATGATCCGCACTGATCCCAAGTAGCTGGGCTGGGACTACGCCTCAGAAAAGGTCGGGGGCTAAACCTGCTGGGGTAAATTCATCTTCAGTAACAGGGAGAGGAGGGATCTCCTCTGGTGGCCTTAGGGCACTGAGTCCCTTGGGATTTTCTGACCACAGTGGACGGCTCCACACACATGCAGCACGTAATCTCACGGGCACACGACCTGGGATGTGACCCGTGGACCTCAGATTAACAGAAAGCAGGTCCGAGGTTGGAGTAACTCTCGGGATGAGGCGAGCAGGAGTGTGTGTGCACGGAATGTCGTGGAAGTCAGCAGATCCTGGCAGGCTGGCGGGGAGGGGTGAAGATGGGTCACTTGGGGAGAGATAACCAGGAGGAGGAGGCCTGTGGAGACTCTGTGGCTCCTGCCAGTGGGGACTGGTCAGTGGGTCCTGCTGAGCCCTGGCCCCAGGGAAACCCCACCCACAAGGCAAGGTTGAAGCAGGGCAACTTCCTGATGAAAGATGAAAACCAAGGACCCAGCACGGGATGGGGAACTGGAATGAAAAGGGATAATAAAGTCTTTCCAAGAAGCAGAAGTTGTTGTTCACAGGTAATAAATACACTAGCGTGAACTCAACCTGCTCGTTAGGCCAAAAGGACCACCCTGGGAACCTGGAAGGGCATCAGGAAGCATGACAGAGCCCAGCTCTGGCCCCTGAGGACAAGAGACGGAGTAAGACAAACGTCTCAGTCTGGTTCCCCTGGTCTGCCGCAGCACGCGGGGGTCTGAATGGCTTCCCGGCTATGCTTAGGATCACAGGCAGGTACTTTGGAGGCACATGGTTTCATATGTTTCTCTGAATGCTGATCAGCAGAGTCAGACTCTCAGACACTTCCTACTCCTGTGAGCAGAACAGAGCCGATCTGTCAGGCACACACAGGTACCAGCCACACCCTAGATATCATAAATAAATGCTCATTTAAATCACTTCAAAATTGCACTTAAATGTGTCTGTACGTTTGAACATTACGAGATGTGCCTAGAAAAAGAGGACATTTAATAAATCATGAGCATAACAGTATACCTGATTAAACAAACTACCTCCTGCATTTTTTAAAAACTCCAATCAATAGCTTTTTATCTCCAGAAAAATGTTTAAATTGCAAGACAATATTAAAGAGATATGAGCAATGAACTTTCAGAAGATTGTTAAAAGCAACACAATTTATGGTAAAAAATGAGAACACGAACGACGACAAGACAGCTCCATGAACTAAACACAGGTCTAGGGAACTGAAAGTCAAACCCTCGCAGATGGAGAGTGGAGGATGCAGACACTGTGGAGACACACGCTCGTGATAGGAGCGGCCTCAGACTGCAGGAGGGCTGGGGTACGGAAGGCATCTGACTCACCAGGCCGCTCTGATAGGAGCCTGACTGTAGTGAAGGAACGCTGCCCAATGTGGAAATAAGTCCTGCTGCCGGAGGCCCATCAGCGCCTTGGCCCCCACCACGTGACGCTCCCAAGGGGGAGCAAGGAGGCAGCAGCGGCCAGGCTCAGCTGCCTGGCCCACAGCCCCAACAGCTCTTAGGAAAGGCCGGAGCTGTAGGGACCAAGCACCTCTGTGTTCAGAAAGCACAGCACCCCCAGCTTTAGGAGCCAGCAGGACAGAGTGCCTGGTTAGGCTCCGTCTCCACAGACGGCGGGCTCTTTATGCAGCAGGCTGCTCCAGGCCACTGTCCTGCCATCCACAGAGAGAGCCACCTGGAGGTGGCGCTGAACAGATAAACCCCGCAGGGCTCCAGGCGTGGCAGAGGGGCCCAGCCTGAGTTACCAGCATGGGCCAGGGCAGCAGGCTGCAGCTGTAAAAGGGCTCCCAGCCCACGACTACCAGCCTCTACAGAATGCGCTGGGCCTGCCACCAGCTCGCTCTTCCCTGCACGCTGCGCCTGTTCCTTCATCCCTGATGCAACAGGCAATCTCATCAGAAAGGTGTCTACCATTCCGCTTCCTTCAGGCTCCCAGGTGGGTGGACAAACCACAAATGCCTAGGAGGCCGACCCTCCAGACGCAGCAGGGGGGACACAGGAGGGCTGAGGGCCAACAAGCCATGAAGACGCGGAGAGCCCCCTGCCCCCCGCCTGCTGCTCCGGGCACTGCGACACCCCCCTCTGCTGAGAGGCCTCCCTGCAGTCTGCGTGGGGTCATGGAGTTAGAAACACACGGACAGACGGACAGTATGCGTGGGACCTGGGCTGCATACGCACGTGTGGGTGTGGTCGGGTGAGGGCAGCATGCAGCGGAGGGGCATGGCGAGGAGGGGGCATCGCAGAGGGCGTCCTCCGGTCGGATCCAGTAGGCCTGGCTGCCCCGGTTACCTTTGCGGCTGGAGCCGCTGCCAGCGCCCGGGAGGCCGTCTTCGCAGCCCTCGCCCTGCAGGCGCTCGCGCTGCAGCAGCTTGTCCACCCGCTGGATGATGCACTCCAGGCTCTTGTCCACATTCAGCCACACCTTCTCCTTCCAGAGCAAGGGCACAGGGTCAGTGCCTCGGATGGGACAGAACTCAGGCCAGACGCCCCCCGACTTGGATCCCCACATGCTCCCTAAAGCCCCCAACTTAGAAACAGCGAGATAATTCACAGCCCCTTATTACAGGTGCATTTGCTTTTCCAAAGACAAATCAATGTCCTGTTTTGTGGAGAGTCTGCCAGCCCTATCCCAGAGGCTAGGGCAGGCAGAAGGGACAGTCTTGTCCCCTCCTTCATCCACTGCAGACCTCACACGACCATCACAGGAGACCGAAGCCCCCTGGGGGGGAGCTGCCGATCACATGGGTTGGGGAGGGAGTGTCTCCAGAAACATAGACAGAATTCAGGACACTGGGGTGGGGCTGGAGGGGCCAGTGCCTCTGAAGAGCGACAGGGCTGGCTTTGTGATGTGTCGCTACGAGAGGAACAGACCTGCTCTTGGAGCCCCTCCTTCGGGAGAGCATGAATGATGTCAGAGCACAGCTCCCAAGTCCTCAGTCCCTGGTTCCAGGAAGATGCAGCTGGGCAGGGCTGGTGGCCAGCTCAGCATGAGTGCGGACTCACCCACTCCTCCTCGTGCCAGTCCACCTGCAGAGAAGAGCGGCTGTTCCTGCCCGACCACCGAGCCATGAGGGTGTCCTGGTCATTCCGCAGCATCACCTGCTCCTCCTCGGTCGAGGTGGGCGAGGCCTTGGAGGCAATGTAGTCAGGTCGGGCGGCATTCAGCCCATGGATGGAGGTGGCCAGCAGCTTGCAGTCGCACACGGTGACCAGCTGCCGGGTCTGCAGGGACACACACACACCCAGCCTGTGAGCACCCAAACCGTGCTGAGCAGGCCATTACCAAGGAGGTGGAGGAGCCGCCCCAGCTTCAACAAGCCCCCTAGCACTCGCTGCAAAGTCAAGGGCATGAAGCCGTCACCGAGGACCCCGAGCCCTGGGCTCTGTCACTACCTTGCCCCCCTCCAGCTCTATGACCACAGGCCAGTCCCACACCTCCACTTCAGGCCGTGTGGGAAACAGACCTGAAGGCAGACAGACCTTCGAGGTCATCCCAACATCACCACTTGTGTAGACAGCTCTCAGCACATGTGAGGTGTCCAGGGGTTTTCAGACACCCAAGGGACCCACCCCATCTGCCGCAGGGGAGTCCCTCCTACCTTGTCTGCCAAGATGGCAAGTGTTCTTTCCAGGCCAGTGGCAGACCTGTCCTTGGCCGCCCTCGAGAGCCGCTCGGCATAGTAACTCACTTGGGTTTTGAGGGTGTTGATCTGGGCAATGATCTCCTTAGCTCTGATGATGTCCTGTGGTATGTAGATGATGGACTGGCAGCTGGTTGACGTACTAGGAAGGATTGGAACAGATTCCAAAGGGTTCTCCCAAGCTGACAAGGCTGGAGACACCCTCCCAACCCCAGCCCGCACCCAACGCAAGGTGAAGCGTCCTGTTCCTCAGGGGTGTTTTCCTAGGCTACTCTAGTTGTTGATGGGCAAGAGTAAATCTCAGGAGATCCATCCTATCTCTACGGTATAGGCTTGACATGTTAAAATACAATTAAGTCTTTTATCTATATCCCATATATCTGTATTTCTACTGTGTTTATACACATGTGTACAGATACTGAGCCCGGTAGTCATCTGAACATCCACCATCTTTCACCTAAGAACCTCTTTTGTCAGCTTCCAAGTGTTACCTAAGTGGAGACTTGGGGTCTGCTGATACCAGAAGGGGTCACGTCACAGTCCAAGGAGACTTCAGCGGGGGCTGGACTTTGCCAAAAGATTCCTGGTTTCTCATTTGGCCAACGAGGACGCCAAACTTCTACACACAGACCCACACCCTCCTTTTGTGTGTTTACCTCAGCAAGTCCCCAGAAAACTAGGCTTCTGTCCTTTCTCTCTTGCTCTGGGACTCCCTTGCTTAAAAAAATTTTGTCCCGAGGGATGAAGGGGCGTGGAGGACACGCCAAATCGGAGGCAAGGTGCTCAGTGACTTAGGAAACCAGTCCTTCCCGTCTCTGCCGCCAAGCGACACGTGTGTGTCTCAGGATGCAACGTCAGAGCCACAGCTCAGCCACTGCCCGGCACAAACACCAGCCTCTGGGGAACCAGCTCCATCTTGGGACCTTCTAGATGGGGACACAAACTGAATGTCTCTTGGCTAAAATGCTAAATCAACTCTATATTACAAACTTATTTTTCAGACCACCTGAGGAAGCGAGGGAAGCAGGGGGAAAACACATAAGGGACCCATCTTTCACAGAAGGAGGGGCCTTGACTGACACCCTCAAAGAACTCTGGGAGAGCAGAGAGAAGGTGGAGGACCACACCCTCCTTCGTTGCCCCGGGAGAAGAGGGTCACGTGATCAGGGATGAGCCCTCTCCTTACTGGGCTCTTTCCAGGCTAACCCGAAGCCGGGTCACCAAGAAACGGCCCTGCCCTGCCCCGTGACAGACTACGGGGTCAGCATGCACACACGAAAACCACAGCACCCCAGAACAAACAACACCCCAAGCCCAGACGTCACAGTGAGAAACGATGGGGGTGTCAGAAGCCCATGCAGCAGGCCGAAGTCAGGCCCACGCAGCTGCTCTCAAGCTGCAATCACTCTGCCCAGTGAATAGCTGCCGCTCAGCGGAGTCAAGTCTCAGGACAGCAGTTCTCAGATCTCTTCTTCCCAGGCCCCAGTCTTGACAGAGCACTCGTGATGTAAAGTGCACATTCGTGTGTGTGTGGAACGGTGTGTCCATTTCAGCAAATACAAAGCCTCCAGCCAGCCGGAGAGGAGTCACCTCCCCACTCCCCACGAGTCCTCACACACAGGTCCTATCAGTAACTGGGGCTCATGGAGGGGCACATGGCGGGAATGAGAAAGGAGACGCCTCAAACAGCGGCTGCTCATGGGCGACTGTGAACAGCAGTCGTGTGAGCACAGTGGGGCAGCTGCGGAGCCTCAGATGGGAGACAGGGCCATGTCCCTGTGGCACCCTGGCCCGCTCAGCCAGCGCCCTGAGCTGCTCCAGCTCCGTGAAGGTAGCGCTTCCGAGGGCAGTGGGAGCCTCTAGAGTCCTGGTGCAGAACCCCTGTTCTGGACCGGGGCCGCACTCTGGGTGAGCCTGGGGAGGCCTGGAGCAGCACCTGGGGACCTCGGTCAGCAGGCACCAGGGTTCCGGCTGCCATCTCATTCTTTGGTGGAGAAAGTCATCTGATTATATTAACCCCTGGTTTGCCCTCCAGGGGTTAAACCCTAGTAATTTGTTTCGCAAATCCCCATTAACCATTAAATATAAAAATGTACCCTGGGGACTTCCCTGCTGGTCTGCGGTTGAGGCACTGCACTTCCATGGCAGGGGTGGGGGTTCAGTGCCTGGTCAGGGAACTAAGACCCTACGTGTCATGAGGCATGGCCAAAGGAAAAAACGTAAGCTGGTTCCATTCCTGCGAGAGGTGAAGGCGAAGTAAAAACAGAAGAGCCTTAGATGGCAGTAAAAGAAGCCAGGAAGGGACTCCCAAACACACCACTGTACTGGCTTGAAGCCTCAGCACCTGGGACCTGCCTGGCCTAGGTGCCTCCTTGTCGTGGAGAGAGAGCTGGGTCTTTGCTCCGAGTGATGCACCAGACTGGGAGGGTTTGAAACAGCAGACTGGAGACAGGCTATTCATTATCACAGAACATTGCAGTTGGAAGGAGAGTTCTGTCTATGAGACTACAGCTAGAAGCCTGCGGGGGCGCGGCGGGGGCAGCACCTCACAGAGGAGGGGACAGGCTTTCGCTGCATGAGAGCAAGACCCAAACGCACACTCTCCACAGACAGAGAACTCACCAAAACTCCTCAAAACTGCTAAAGAAAAGAACCAAGACGAAATATTAGCAGCTTGTTAGCAAATGGCAAATGCAAAACAAAAAAACCAAGTTCTCTTTCATCAAAATTCTGGAGATAACTTGAGGAGGCCCCGACCACAGGGAGGATTCAACTTAGGAGCCCAGGGTGCTCCCTGGTCAGACCAGCGTCTGCGCGTGTGCTTGAGCCCCAGGGAGATGCCCCATGTGGTGGGTTACACCTGCGCTGAGGAGAGCGCCCCTGGTGCAAACGGTTCCTGCAGGTGGCTTTATGCCATTAGTAGAAAAATACATAAACATGTACATTATATATTTGAAAAATACTACAAAAGCCTTTGGGGAATAAGAGTCCTGAAGTTCACATGCAGAATCACTAGTATCAACACCCCGACCTTCCTGGGCCAGGGCCAGCCCCCTGACTGGCTTTCTCCTCCAGGGCCGAGTCGCACGCTCACACCTCCACATGCAGCGCAGAGACACACATGCGGCTGGCCGTGCAGAGCGGCGGTGGCACAGGAAGCTGTCTTTGCCTAATTCCCAGGGGACCACCAGGCTGGAAAATCCTCGAGTGAGTCTGGTGGCCTGGTCTGAGGAGCCCTTGGTGGGGCCAGATCCAGGTCAAGGGGGCTGCAGGAAGGTGGGCAGGATTCCAGAGATGCTGCCCAGTCTGAGGCTCACTTCCCACCCTCTGCCCTGAGGACAGCTCTGAACCCTGAGTCCCTGGGTGCTCTCTGCCTGCCGGCTCACCCCTCAGCCCACTGCACCTATCCCTTCTCCCCAGCCCCTGCAGTCCAAGGCAGCCTGCTCAAGCCCTGTCCTGACACTCGCCCAGGACACAGAGGCAGGCTCTGGCCTGAGGCTACGGCCAGCACTGTGTGTGTGCACTCAGCCGCCAGGCCTCCGCAGCTGCTCCACGGGACCCCCTGAGGATGGTGGGCCCTGGTGCTGGGGCCCCGCAACTCCACATTCTGTATAGGCTGCTCTGCTGCAGCCTCGCTTCTTCTTTCTCTGCGATACCATCTTCTTCTCCCAGCCCTTTCAGGATCACTGCCCAGCCCTGCCTCCCCATCTTCTCCAGAACCTCGCTCCATCAGCGTCTTCCCCATCTCCCCTCGTTTCCCATCATCTCTCCTACCAGCCTGAGACAAGCTCGTCTTGGTCCCACTCCTCCTCCACCTGTAGGTGTGAGGAGCCCACGGCATCACCTACACGCATCCCATCTGCTTCCTACACCCGAGCCCCTCCAGTCAAGGTAAGTCTAGCCAGGTGATGTTCGGGGAGATCGCCAATGCCTCCCGGTGTCGGACACCAGAGCTCGGCTTAGCGCTCTCTCCCTGTCGCCTCTGCCCTGCAGCAGCCCCTGAACCCTCTTTTCAGCTAGCTCCTAGCACTGGCGTTGACCTACCTGCTCAACCTGTCAGCTCTACTCACCAGCTCACCTTGCCCCCAGAGCTCCAGCCCCAAGGCCTTGCCCCTTATCAAGTGCCCCACCCACCTCGCCATTTCCCCGCTCTGATTGGTCATTCCCTGCAGCCCCTGGAGCCTCTCTGAGCCTGGGAACACTGACCACCAGTGTCCTCCAGGAGAGGAAACCATCTTTCCCAGACCTCACACCCTGTGACCTTCAAGCAGGGTTTCTAAAGGGCAGCGAAGCCCACCAAGTCCGCGAGGGCAGGGGGCACCATTCTCCGGGCGGATTTTTCAATCGGCTGCCGTTTTGCAGGGACAGGCCCTCGGGCACCCATCACTGCCCAGCTTGGACGTCACCGCCCAGCACAGGCTCCTCAGGCAGCTCCCCCCACTCTGCAAAAGCAGATCGATGCTGGATGTTTCTGGAGTCCCCTTATGACCTTTTTTTTAATCTAGGAAGCCTGAGACAGCAGAACAAGGAGGACAGACACCCTCTGAGAACTTACTGTTTCTTGGTTTCTTCAAACTTGTGCAGCTTTTTGCGGAGACCTCCCGACTTGAAGCCCTGGCAGTGTGCCGCTGGCGCCCCGATGGTGACGATGTCATAGTTCTGATCTGAATGACAGAAAGCTCTCCTCCGTTACTCTGGCTCAGGCCTGTGGACAAAGCTGGCTACGGGGATATGCCCGGCTCCAAGCAGCCTGTGGCAACACTAGTCCCACCATCCAGGGTGCCCGAGGGCCTCTGGAGTCCAGCACCCTCATCTTGGCTCACAGGGGCCTGTGTGGGCCTCGGGGTGGGGCCACATAGAGACCCACAACTCTCAGCCTGCGCCCCTGCCTCAGAAGGATGGCCAAGGCCATTTTCTGCCCTCAGAAACGCAAGGAAGCTGGCGGGAGGACAAATGAGAGGAAGGCACTAGAGCTCCTCACAAAGGCCTTGGAGGTCCCTGTGCTGTGCTCCCAGCCCAACGCCACAGCAGACACACAGGACAGACGTGCGACAGCTCAGGGACCAAGGAAAGAAGCGACATGATTCATGGGGCAGTTACCTGCTCCTCCATCATCCTGAACTCTCATCCTTTGTATGTGTAAGTTAGTGGGAACAAATTCCAGCTTTTTATCTGCTTTCAAACTGCTTGCTTTGAACGAGGGACCTAAGGATCAGAAGGGGAGAAGATAAAGATGGTCAGCCCGTATCCAGCGTGCAAGAAAGGCGCCTAGAGAAAGGACCCTGTGGGGACACTGCTGTGGGCGAGCAGGCACGTGTTGGCAGAGGCCTCGGGGACTCCAAGCTGCCCACGAGCACACTTCCTTCCCTGATGACGGCGGCTCCTGGCCAGAAGACTAGGCTGGGGTCCCAGGGGTGAGTGGAGGCAGGCAGAGCCACCCTCGGAAGCTGAGGAACGACACCAGGCCTGCCTACGCCAGCTCTCAGCCGAGAGGTCTGACTCAGGGATGGGACTGTGTGCAGCACACTGTCAGCACCGCTATAAAAAGCAGGTGGGCCCATGCCAGAAAGTGCCTGCTCCCACTGCAGAGCCTTCCAGCACCTAAAATCCAAGAAACTGCGCAACAGCACCGACACACCAAACCTGGAAAGTGGCGAGAAGGCCCACTCGCCACCCCGGGTCGGTCGCGGTGAGCGGACGCCACAGGCCACCTGGTCTGGCCCTGGAGCACACTCACACATCCTCGCGTACACCCTGCGTGGCTCAGGGGTTTGGACCATGTTTCCTAACCACAATCTTACTTCTATAACTGGAATACTTAACTAAGTGAAGAATTACATGCCGAGAAAAGAAAGGGATTATAAATTACGGTGACAATGAGGAGAAATAAACATTTCATCTAGTGAAAAATGGCACGTTTATTTTGCCAGCACAGAAAATGAAGACTGGCCACCATCTGCTCCTCGCTTTGCCCAGGAAACTGTTCCCCAGCTACTGATGGGCGGGGGTGCCTACGGACCAGCAACACCAGCTTCCTGGGAGCCTGTTAGAAATGCCAAACCCCAGATCTGCTGTTAACAGGATTCTCAGGGGACATAGATACACACGACATCTCAGAAGCTCTGCTCCAGAAACACCCAGGTGTATGGTTTCAGACTTTCCCAGGTAACAGGCAACCAGCACCAGCAGGTCTCTACGTCCCTTTAGGAAAACACTGCAATTTCTCTTAGAAATACACTTAGATCTTTTCTTCAGACGCAGACTAAACCCAGGGCACCAT
>SJYC01123634.1:0-26511 GCA_006408675.1 Madoqua kirkii | reverse complement strand
GGAGGGCCCTCCCGCCCACCCAGAGGGAGAAGATGCTGTGCTCACCCTCCCATTGACGGTGTCCAGAGACCGGGTCACTGGGGGCCGCTGATCCGACTTCTCCTCCATCTGCCAGCCCATCACGGTGATGTTGCCCACGCGGTCACTCTCCGCAGACCTGCAACCAGCAGTGCTTCACTTTCTGCTAAACACAAAGCTCAGCATCGCAGAGGGTCGAGGGGTCCCGGGGGCACCAGGACGGGGCCAGCTGGTCGGTCCAACAGCAGTTGCCACATGCGGGGCCGCAAAGGAAGGCGGCGTCTGGGAGGGGGCGACGCCCCACAGGGAAGCACGGATGTGCCAGTAAAGTGGGAGGGGCAAAGCCACCTCCCTGCCCACTTGGGAGGCAGGGGCCCTTCATCCCCAGGCTGCCCCTCCCCTGAGAGTGACGGGGACACATCTCAGAGTCAGGACCCAGAGCATCTTCTTCTGGCACAGGACCCCTTTCTGCTCCATCCACTCCATCCTCAAGATCTGATTAGCCTCAAGTCCTAGGCCTGGACCCCAGTTAGCAGAGGTCACCCAGGAATTCCCAAAGCCTCTGAATCCTTCGTGATACAGTTGAGACCCCTCTAGCTGTGGTCGTTTCACCCCAAGACCCCTCAGGGTGGCTGCCAGCCACCTGGGCCCATCTGATCATTCAGGGACGCTCCGGTGAGTCTCTGATTCATAAAGCAATACTGTGAACCTTGAGTGTGGGACTTAGCCAGGTTCTAAATTTTTGCATGGTCACATCCATCCACCGACTGTTTCCTTTGTGACTCATTCTCATGGTTCTCATGCCTGGGAAAGTCAACCCCAGTCACACTGTTCAATGACCATCTCTGGCTCCTTTTAAAAAGGATGATGTCCAAGCAGAATCGCTCTGGCAATGGATGAACCTGAGTGTTTTCCTCTAACCATCCTTCCCTGAAGTGAACACACTCCTTGTCCTCAGACCCTTCTCTTGTCCTGAGTCAGGCTCTCCACACACACAGGATCACTGCAGGCAAGCCTTCCCCAGCGCATGCAATACTGTCATCTCTGCATCTTCAGAATGTCATACTACTGGCCAAGAATTCAGCTCCTACATCAAAACTGTCTTTGCTATTTCAGACTATTTTCCCAATTTTTACATTATTTGGAGGGAAAAAAAAGATGGAGAGACAGAAAGAAAGAACACTACATCAGGGTGGGGCCTGCCCCTAAAATGAATTTGGGAAGGACTGACATCTCCACCCCATCACAGTGGGGGTGGCCCCTCCCTCCCCTCATTCGTTCCTTCCACAAACATTTCCTGAGCAGCAGACACTGTTCTAAGTCTTGGGATACCTGCTCTCTGGGAGAGCACATCCTATTGCGGGGGACAAATGATAGCCAAATACATTTGGTATTATTAGATGTACACAAAGGTTTTCCTTTAGGTCTGCATACTTCCCATGAACACTGCACACTTCCGTTTCTTGACAGGCCCTCTGACAGGCTGAGTTTTTTTCTTTCTCCTCAATGACAACCACCTCCCCCCAAGACTGGCTTCTGGGGACGGGAGTTGAGGGAAAGACACTCTCTCAATATAGAGTTGGACCTTCCCCATCCGTCCCTGGACCTCATGATTCCAGATCCTTGCAGACAGACAAAATTAAATACCAACCTTAGTGTTAAGTACAACCTATGGTGCCTGTCCTGGAGCAGATCTTTGACAACAAAAGTCACGGACCCCAGCAAGTACATCTGCGGGAGAGGGGAGACAGCATTAGTGCCCACACTGTGCCTCTCCTCCAGCTCTCGGGGTGGAGGGTGGGGGGTGGTCCGGCTGGCTGGCTCTCAACATGTCTGACTTCATCTCAGGAGCCCAATGGGAGGCTCAGAAAGATGTTCCCAAAGAGAAAAACACCTGGACATTAATTTGCAAGCCAGGAGTAAAGTCAGTCTTGTGTTCACCTCTCAGACAATTATGTAGCTTTAGAAAAAGAAGTGAAGAACATCCCACGAACCACAACATGGTACTTAACTGTTCCCTGAGATCTGTCCTGACATCATACACGGACAGCTTGATCTGTGTCATCTGATTGATGAGAGAGTCTTGAAAGAAGGCAATGCTGCTTAGAAATATAGGATCATTGGTTCCCTACAATAGAAAAAAAAAATCAGGATACAGAGTTGCATTTTCCTTAAGTGACTGCTTTTGAAATACACCAACATTCTCAGAAGGAGAAACTAACATCTTACCAGCTTGGATCAACAGGAATGCAAACAGGCTTTACAGGGATGCAGACAAGCCAAACTCTGCTTTCCAAGAAAGACAAAGCCTGTAGGCCCAGATACCGTGAATAGATCACCACATGCTGGGCCCACGAGCTCACCCTAAGGGCTCCTCCCCCAGCAGGAAAGACTTTCTGTAACTACTCTTACAACTTCAGATGTATTTGGATCTACTACTGTAGGCTATTCCTTTAAGCTGAGACAGATGGAAAGATGAAAGAGGAAATGAATGGTCAGAATTGTTTATTTCTAGAATCCTGGGTTTGTAATAATGGAGGTCCAGCTTTTTTAAGGTTGTCTTTTTCTGGGAATGAGCTGTGAGTCTCTAGATCATAGGTCACCATTTCTTGGCAGCCCAGCCCTGACCTCAAACGCCATTCTATTAAGCTTGCTTCCTCAGGTGGTGGTTAGTGATCTCGGCCAAACTGTTAGCAGTTCTTGTCTGTACCTGCAGTTCCAGACTGGATGTCTCGCCACCTGCTGTACACTCTCGTCCCCATCCCCACCCCACAGTGACTGCTGGGGCCACAGCCCCACCCAGCCACTCCATCTGCCAGTGCAGACTGCCTCTGGCTCTCCTTCCAAGGAGGCTCCAGACCCAGGCACCTGCTTTGCTGCCTTCTCTGTTGTTCTGAACCACCCAGGGACGATTCACCCTGCAAGTTCCACCTGCAGAGCCTCCCTCTCATGCTCCCTTCTTCCATTCCTCCCCGCTGCCAGTGAGGCCCCAGATCACTCCCCCAGGACCTGCCTTACACACTCCTGTAGACCAGCCGGCCATGGCGTGGCCAACTCCCTGCGCCCCTGGGGTGCCTCACGCACACACGATGCAGTGTGAACGCACAGTGAGCGGGACAGGCCCCCATCCCCATGCACCGTCCTGCTGGCTCTGCTCTCACACGGCCTGCACACTGCTCGTCTGCAAGGAGCCCTGTTCACTTGTCACCCACAGCCTGGCACACTCCCTGAGAGCAGGGGCAGGGGCTCAAGGGTCACTGCATCATCCACAGCGCCCAGCGCTCTGCTTCGCAGGTAGGCCGTGCTAGACAAATGCTAGAAATCGGAACTGTTGGCTTGAACTTGGAAATAAATTTCCAAGGTAATGCAAGGGTCTATCAGGCAAAATGTAAAACTTGGAAAGAAGGAGAAATGCAGTTTGCTTGCTGGAGACTGCCAGAGGGGGCAACATTCACACAGAAACTCACATCACCAACAAATCTTACAGGAGCTCACACCAGCCGCCTCCTACATTTGGTTTCATAACTTACATAATGTGCTCAATTATCTAAAGAAATCTGGTAAAATTCCTGAGGTGACTGTGTATCACTTCATTTCATGTAAAGATTAAATACCTAACCCACAACTCAAAAGAGGATATAAAAATACAAACCAATAAAAAGTATGGCCAGTAAGAGGGTTGGTTGATAGTCACATTCTCTAAACTCTGATTGAAGACCACAAGTGTCCAAAAGTAGCAGCCAATTAGAGATGAGAAGGGAGTATGAAGTCTTACCTCTTAAAAAGCAATCAACCTTAGAGGATCACTGTTCAAAAACAGCCAGCCAATAGATAATCAACAACTGTAAAGGGTATGGCAAGTAAAGGGTTTCTCTGATGGCTCTGTGGTAAAGAGGCCCCTGCCAGTGCAGGGTATTCGGGCTCGGTACTCCAGGAAGATCCCTGGAGGAGGAAATGGCAACCCATTCCATATTCCTGCCTGGAGAATCCCATGGACAGAGGAGCCTGGCGAGCTACAGCCCACGGGGTCGCAGAGTGGAACACGACCGAGCAACTATCAACAACAAAGCAAATAGGGCACCACCCAGATGAGTAAGTGTGATCAAAGATACCAACACGCTGAATGTTCACGAGAGAAGAGTGACAACCCACAGGAATACAACTACAGCTGTGGGTGCTCAGGGCACTGACAGACCTCCCACCAGGACCAGAGGCAGTCTTGGAGCCGCCGGGGGCAAGAAGCACCCACCTCGATGATCTCCGTCTGGGCATGCTTCGTCCAGAATGCCTGGGGCGGGGTGGTCACGCTCACTGCCACAAAGCTATTTGGTTTTCGATCTAGTGATGGAGTATGCAGCTCACTGCAGGCTACAAAATTAAAATAGAATAGAAATAAAATAAAGTAGAAATGGTTCTTAAAAATCAGACTTCAGTTAGTTCTCTGTTCCAAACACACCCAAAGAAGGTAATAAAAGAAGTAAAACCCACACAACGGAATGAGAGGATCACTCTTGACTGTTGTTACAGGGAGGAGACTTTTTAAATTAGAAATGATCCCTTCTCATTCCTCCCAGCCTTCCCGGCCCCCAAGACAGCAATGCCGTAACTGCCAATGGAAGGCTCTCTTCATCGACGGAAGGGATGACTCAGGAAAGATCTGACCCATGAGGTTTGACCTTAATAACTAATTGGAACTAAGCAGCCACAGAGTCTATGAAATCAAGACCCAGCTGCACACGCCCGCACTCAGGGCTGCTGCACTCCTAGGCTCACAGTACCCCTGGGCCTATGTGTGACATATGTTGGAAGCAAATTAAAATTCTATTGCAAAATAAAGTTTTTTTTCTTTTTAAGAAAATCATGCTCATTCATTTTCCTTATAAGATTCATATCAAATGTGAGATCACTAAACATGTGGCTTTTTAGAACTAAAGACACTTCATAGAATTGTTTCAGTTAGAAAATGTATTGCACTAAGCATTTTGAAATAGATTGTAAGACTCAGATAAAGTGAAAGTGAAGTCGCTCTGTCGTGTCTGACTCTTCGCTACCCCACAGACTGTAGGCTACCAGGCTCCTCCATGCATGGAATTTTCCAGGCAAGAGTACTGGAGTGGGTTGCCATTTCCTTCTCCAGAGGATCTTCCCGACCCAGGGATTGAAACCAGGTCTCCCACACTGTAGGCAGGCAGACGCTTTACCGTCTGAGCCACCAGAGAAGCCTCAGTCAATCATAGAAGGGACCCACAAGAAAAATGATCATACTTCTTTGAATCTAACATGCTATCTATTGTAAAATGCATTATGAAAGAAAAATGGCCCATTGCCATTAACCTATGATATGCCATTAACTGTAAAACACTTTCTGATTAAAAAGATACTGAAGATGAGAAAGATATCCACCTTGTGACTGATGAAATATATGGTAAATCAAAGTCCAACACTCATAACAAGAACTGGCTTTTCTGGAGAGGCGATGAACATGCCCCAGAGTGCTGAAGGCCTCTGCTGAATTCCCAGAGTTCTGAAACAACTGATTGTTTTTATTTAAAATTTTTTATAGAATTATAAAAGTTACTTTCCACTTAGTTATTACAAAATATTGGCTGCATTTCCCAGGCTGTGCAATACACCCTTGAGCCCATCTCAATCTCTACCTCTCAATCCTCTAGCCCTATATGCCCCTTCCTTGCTCTCTCCACTGGAAACCACCAGTTTGTTCTCCATATCTGAGTCTACTTTTCTGTTATATTCACTAATTTGTTTTATTTTTTAGATTCCATATATGTGGCATCATCCAGTATTTATCTTTCTCTGACTTACTTCACTTAGCATAATGTCCTCCAAGTCTATCCATGTTGCTGCAAAGGACAAAATTTCATCTGTTTTTAACAGCTAAGTAATATTCTATTGTTTATATTTCTGTGTGTGTGTGTGTATACTCACATCTATAATATGTACATATACACACATACAACAAATACATACACACACCCTCCACATCTTCATCCATTCATCTGTTAATGGGCACTTAGGTTGTTTCAGCATCTTGGCAACTGAAATCATTGATCTGGACCATTTTTTCACTGTCTTTATGGAGGAGAGGATTTTTAGAGGTCTTTACTCCTGTTCTCGTCATTCTCATTTATTTTTCAAATGCTCACTGGTGATTTAAAATTCATAAACTGATTTTTACTTCTGCAAATTAATTTACTTCTGAAAACTGATCTCTCTGTAGTATGTTCTCATACATTTTTATGGATTTTCATTACTTATTGGATATAATAAGTCACAAAGAGCCTAGGTTTTCATTCAATGAGCTTTGACAGTCATACGCACTCACAAAACAAGATGACTTTCTCCATAAGACAAGAAAGTCCCCCTCCCACTTTCCAGTCAATTCCCCTGCCTGTGCAACCGCTTTCTGATTTTTACCATTTTTGTCCATTCTTGAATTTCTTGAACATAAATGGAATATTTTTAAGATTCATCTGTATTGTCTATATCTATTGCAAAATAAAGTTTTTTTTCTTTTTAAGAAAATCATGCTCATTCATTTTCCTTATAAGATTCATATCAAATGTGAGATCACTAAACATGTGGCTTTTTAGAACTAAAGACACTTCATAGAATTGTTTCAGTTAGAAAATGTATTGCACTAAGCATTTTGAAATAGATTGTAAGACTCAGATAAAGTGAAAGTGAAGTCGCTCTGTCGTGTCTGACTCTTCGCTACCCCACAGACTGTAGGCTACCAGGCTCCTCCATGCATGGAATTTTCCAGGCAAGAGTACTGGAGTGGGTTGCCATTTCCTTCTCCAGAGGATCTTCCCGACCCAGGGATTGAAACCAGGTCTCCCACACTGTAGGCAGGCAGACGCTTTACCGTCTGAGCCACCAGAGAAGCCTCAGTCAATCATAGAAGGGACCCACAAGAAAAATGATCATACTTCTTTGAATCTAACATGCTATCTATTGTAAAATGCATTATGAAAGAAAAATGGCCCATTGCCATTAACCTATGATATGCCATTAACTGTAAAACACTTTCTGATTAAAAAGATACTGAAGATGAGAAAGATATCCACCTTGTGACTGATGAAATATATGGTAAATCAAAGTCCAACACTCATAACAAGAACTGGCTTTTCTGGAGAGGCGATGAACATGCCCCAGAGTGCTGAAGGCCTCTGCTGAATTCCCAGAGTTCTGAAACAACTGATTGTTTTTATTTAAAATTTTTTATAGAATTATAAAAGTTACTTTCCACTTAGTTATTACAAAATATTGGCTGCATTTCCCAGGCTGTGCAATACACCCTTGAGCCCATCTCAATCTCTACCTCTCAATCCTCTAGCCCTATATGCCCCTTCCTTGCTCTCTCCACGGAAACCACCAGTTTGTTCTCCATATCTGAGTCTACTTTTCTGTTATATTCACTAATTTGTTTTATTTTTTAGATTCCATATATGTGGCATCATCCAGTATTTATCTTTCTCTGACTTACTTCACTTAGCATAATGTCCTCCAAGTCTATCCATGTTGCTGCAAAGGACAAAATTTCATCTGTTTTTAACAGCTAAGTAATATTCTATTGTTTATATTTCTGTGTGTGTGTGTGTATACTCACATCTATAATATGTACATATACACACATACAACAAATACATACACACACCCTCCACATCTTCATCCATTCATCTGTTAATGGGCACTTAGGTTGTTTCAGCATCTTGGCAACTGAAATCATTGATCTGGACCATTTTTTCACTGTCTTTATGGAGGAGAGGATTTTTAGAGGTCTTTACTCCTGTTCTCGTCATTCTCATTTATTTTTCAAATGCTCACTGGTGATTTAAAATTCATAAACTGATTTTTACTTCTGCAAATTAATTTACTTCTGAAAACTGATCTCTCTGTAGTATGTTCTCATACATTTTTATGGATTTTCATTACTTATTGGATATAATAAGTCACAAAGAGCCTAGGTTTTCATTCAATGAGCTTTGACAGTCATACGCACTCACAAAACAAGATGACTTTCTCCATAAGACAAGAAAGTCCCCCTCCCACTTTCCAGTCAATTCCCCTGCCTGTGCAACCGCTTTCTGATTTTTACCATTTTTGTCCATTCTTGAATTTCTTGAACATAAATGGAATATTTTTAAGATTCATCTGTATTGTCTATATACTGATAATTCATTCTTTTTAAAAACTGATGACTAATATTCCATTGAATGAATATACCAAAATTTACTTACCAGTCACTGTATGTTAATAAAACAGTTGGGTTGTTTGCAGTTTTGAACCGTTTTAAATAAAGGTGCTATAGACATTCCTAGAGAAGGTGATGGCACCCCACTCCGGTACTCTTGCCTGGAAAATCCCAGGGACGGAGGAGCCTGGTAGGCTGCAGTCCATGGAGTAGCAAAAAGTCAGACACGACTGAGCGACTTCACTTTCACTTTTCACTTTCATGCATTGGAGAAGGAAATGGCAACCCACTCCAGTGTTCTTGCCTGGAGAATCCCAGGGATGGGGGAGCCTGGTGGGCTGCTGTCTGTGGGGTCGCACAGAGTCGGACACGACTGAATTGACTCAGCAGCAGCAGCAGCAGCAGACATTCTTACTCACATCTTCTTGTGAACATGTTTTCTTTTGCATAAGCACTTAGGAGTGGAACTTCTAGGTTACAGCAGATAAGAATATGCTTAGCTTTCTAAGAAGCTGACAGATTTCTAAAGTAGCTGCATGAGTTTATAATCTTACCACAATTTACCAGAGTTCCAGCTGCTCTGAATCCCACCAACATTTGGTGGGGTTAGCCTTTATCTTAGTTGTTCTAAAGAATGTGTTTTCATTTGCACTTCTGCAATGACTAATGATGTTAAGCATCTTTTCACCATGTGTTTATTGTTCATTTTTATAACTTCTTTTGTCAAGAGTTTGCTCAAATCTTTTGCTTATTTTTAAACTGATTTTTTTTTACTGTCAATTTGTAAGCATTTTATCCTAGATCTGTCCTTTGTCAGGAATATGTGAATATTATTCTCCAGTTTGTGGTTTATTTATTCATTTTCTCAAAGATTTCTAGAGTTTTTTATTTTAGATTTTTAATTTTAGGGACTAGCAGGCAGAAAAACGTCCCTCCTCTCAAAAAGTGCCCACATTCTCATCCCAGGAATGTTTGAAAATATTATAATACAGGCAAAAAGAACTTCATAGATGTAACTAAGGTCATGGAAAGATTACTGAAGATTACCTGGATGAGCTTAATCTAATCATATGAGCTCCTAAAATTACAAGAGGAAGATGGAAGGGGGAGTTACAAAGACGTGAATTAAAGAGAGACCGGGGAAGTTCTAAGCATGAGAGGCACTCAACCTGCCATTGCTGGCTGCGGAGAGAGAGGAAGGAGCCGCAGCCACAGAATGCGAGTGCCCTTTGTAAGCGGAGAACAGGCCTCGACTGGCAGCTAGCGAAGAGACAGGGGCCTCAGTCCTCAAACCACAAGGAACTCATTCTGCCAACAACTTGAATGAATAAGGAGCCACCTTCAGCTCTCGAGTCCCCAGGAAGGACTGCGGCCATGCTGATGCTTTGACTTTGGTGTTTATAAGATTCAGTAAAGACCTGGCTGAGCCCTTTGGTTTCTGACCTAAGGGAACTGTAAGATAATAAATTTGGCTTGTTTTAAGGTCTTATATTGTGGTAATCTGTTACAGCTGCAGCAGAAAACTAAAACATATAGTACTTTCTGCCAAGCAATCAATCTTTGCCTAACCCCAAGTTGTGGTTGTGAGCTCTCCAGTTTCTTTTCCTCCAGAAGCTTTAGGTCGTATTCTCTTTTTGAAACACAGTGCTATTATTTCTGTTTGGCTGTGCAGGGTCTCTGTTGCCGTGCAGGCTTTTCTCCAGCTGTGGAGGGCGGGGCCACTCTCCAGTTGCCGTGCACGGGCGTCCCACTGAGGGGACTTCCCTTGTTGCAGAGCGGGGGCTCCAGGCATGTGGGCTTCAGCAGCTGCAGCCCCTGGCCTCCAGAGCCCAGGCTCAGTAGCTGTGGTGCATGCACTTAGCTGCCCACCGTCTGTGAGGTCTTCCTAGACGAGGGGCTGACCCCATGTCTACTGCGCTGGCAGGTGGATTCTTCACCACTGAGCCTCCGGGGAAGCCCCTGTTCTTTTTCAATTCGGTTCTACTTCTTCTATGATGTCTGCCTCCGCATCAGAGATACGACTGTTCCACTGTTCTCCGTCCTTTAAGCTACACCCCGTGGAGACCCCGGTCTGGTCTCTCTCAGCCTGCCTTGTCATCGTGTGAGGCTAGAACACCTGGGTCTCTCCAAGCCCAGTGATGGCAGGTAGACTGAGATCAGCAAGTGGCCCAAGGCTGGAAAGACTGATGTCAGCTTAAGGGCTGATGGGCCAACTGCCACTCTCAGAGCACCTCCCTACAAGTGACATTCCCTCCTGCCTTGTCCCTATCCAACTTAAATCTTACCCAAGGTTTAACCCCTAGCTCAGTTCCATGACTTCCATGAAGCTTCCTCTCAGGGGCCCACAGTTACATCTCTTGCTTATCACTTGTATAACTTCACTGGCATATTTCCATAGAAACCACTAATCCCTGATGTGTATGCGGTGTCTTTCTAACCAGAGCATCTGTGGCCCCAGCTGAATAAATGCTACTGAGGTAAACTGGGAAAACACATTTCAGATGCCTGTCATTGGACTCAGCAATTCTATATCCTATTATTTATCCTAAGGAGAGAAGCAACAAAACATGCGAAAGACCCAGGCACAAGGACATTCACTGCTGGTGTTTACGATGGCAAACTGAAAAGACCAAAGTGCCCGCAACAGGAGACTGGCTAAAATAGACACGGCACAGCCACACAGCAGACTCCATGCAGGCGTCTGAAACAAGGAGGTGGCAGACCCACGCGGGCTGAAACGAAAGGGCGCCAGTGATGTTCTGCTACATGAAGAAACTGCATTAAGAACACTGGGATGATGGACCTTCCCTAGCGGTACACAGTTGAGACTTTGCCTTCCAACGCAGGGTCAGGGAGCTAGGAGTCCCACATGCTTCATGGCCAAAAAACCAACACACATAAATAAGAAGGAATTAACAAATTAAAGACATTCCAAAATGACTTAAAAAAAAAACCAGGATGACAGTTCTGTAAATAATTCCATCGCCTCCACAACCAGAAAATCATTAACAATTTCTGTATAGCACTGTGTGGGTGTAAAAACATATCTGCAAGGATACATACCAAGATGCTGACTGTGGGCCTCTCTGATAGGGTTTTCTTTCCCTCCAACATTTTCTCTAATAAAGGTTTTTAAATGAGTGCTTTTCAGTTTTAAATTCTGTTTTTAAGATAAAATATTTGACCATTCAATTATCTGGCCTCTCCTCCTCACCTTCTGTTTTGTGTGTGTGTATAGTAAAATTCACTTAACATAACATTTTCCCTCACCTTTTTAAGATGTTTCTTTCCTCTGTCTGTCTAATTAATATGACTGTATTATTGCCCTTGATTTGTCAGTTTCAGAAATGTCCTGATTTCTAGATTTCAA
Source organism: Madoqua kirkii (assembly GCA_006408675.1). Taxonomy (NCBI): domain Eukaryota; kingdom Metazoa; phylum Chordata; class Mammalia; order Artiodactyla; family Bovidae; genus Madoqua; species Madoqua kirkii. The sequence goes on along the minus strand of SJYC01123634.1, from coordinate 14,908 downwards.
CTATAGGGTGAAGATTTTTATCTCCATTATATCAACTCTCATTCTCTCTCTATAGTCAGGTTAACTCAATGTTTTCATTACATCCATGTCCTACATTATTAGAGCTAAGCAAATACTGTTCATTAAAGGATTTCTTTGACTTCTCCCCTGTGTGGGCTCTGTTTCCTGGACCTTCCTTTTCCTCAGTTTAGTCCCTCTTTGGACAGTTTTATTTATCTGTTGCTGGCTGCGCTGGGTCTTCCTTGCTGTGCCGGCTCTTTCTCCGGCTGCAGCGAGCGGGGGCTGCTCTCTAGCTGTGGTGTGTGTTTCCCACTTGCAGTGGCTTCTCTCTCTGCGGAGCACGGGCTCTAGGGCATGCGGGCTTCAGCAGCCGTGATGCACAGGCTTCATTACTCCACAACATAGGCGTCCTTCCTGGACCGGCAATCGAACCTGTGTCCCCCACACTGGCAGGAGGACTCTCAACCACGGGACGACTAGGGAGGCCTAAGTTCTGTTGCTTCTAATCTTTTTTTTTCTTTGCTGTTGTGAGCCTTCCAGCAATCTATTCTTTCATCTTGCTTTTTATCGCCTTTGAGGAATAGTCTGCATGTAAACACATGCACTTTAAGCGTGGCACTCAGTTCTGATCAGCACACACACTCCTAGACCCCCCACTACTGTCCAGACGGGGCCTCTCCGTTGCCCAAAGGGCTCCCTGTGCTCCCTGCCCTAACCTCACTCCCAGGTAAGCATTAACCTGTGTTCCTCTCACTATAGCCTCATCCTTCTGACTTTCACAAAAATGAAATTATACAATACCCAGCCTCTTGTTACGGCTTCTTTCACTTTTCACAGTGCTTCTGAGACGCACCCAGGGGTCTATCAGGGATTTGGCCCTTTTCCAGCTGAGCAGCCATCCTCTGTATGCATGTAACATAGTTAATCTTCCAGCTGATGGACACTGTTTCCAGTGCTGGTTATTACGAATAAGACTGCGATCAACACACATACACCCGTCCTTGTGAGACATTTAGTTCTAAGAAGGTGGTCTCAGGAGGCTGCGGGGCATACTGGCCTAGGCAGGCTCCCTGACAGTAACCGGGTGGCCAGCTGACTGCTTTGGCTGGGTTCCAAAGGCCAGCATTTCTGCACCTCTGTGGAGGACTGAGTTTACTTTCACCAGAGAGAGCCTCTAGCCTTGAGGAGTAGCCAGGCAGAATTAGGATGGGAAGGAGAAGGCTAGAGAGGGCGAGGTGGGCACGCCTCGCTCAGCAGCCTTTCAGGGACAGGACGAGGAGGGGAGGAATACCAGTGAGAGCTGGGCCCTGGAGAAGAAGCTCCTGTGGGTGAGCTTACAGTAAGCCGTGCTATCCAACTCTGGGCACGCTCTGACTGAGGCTCATGAGCAGGGAGCACGTGGGCGTCAGCGCCTCTGCTTGCGGAGCAAGGATCCAAGCCCCAGAGAGCAACACCACAGGGAGAGCAACGTGGCCCTGAGCCCCACGTCCTCACCCCTCCTGCCTGCCCCCGGCGAGGCTGACTCTGCATCTCTGGGGGCCCTCCTGCCCGCTCACCACCACCAGCCTGGACGGAGCACACGGGGAGACGGGTGCCCCACGCCAGGCAGCTGAGGTCCCCTCCCACGGGCAGGAGGCCCCACCGGCCTCTCGGCCTGCCCTTCTCAGGAGCACTTCCGCAGCCGTGGTGGTGGCAGGGACAAGGTCTCTGTACAAACTCCTGGCAGTTGTGGTGCCTTTGTTTTGGGTTTTAAGCTACATGTACATTAACGCAAAAAATTAAAGACACCTACCTAAGCTGAATTCTAAAATGGGCTCATCTGGATCTTGTACATTTCCTGGATAAAAGAGAAATGACAGAAAAAAATCAGCCTTAATCAACTTTTCCCTGCCTTCTGATTTGAGGCAAAAGCCCAATCACCAGTGGCAACACAGCGTGCATACATCAGACCAGCAAGCTCTACATTTTGAACTTACAGTGATGTAAGATATGTCAATTACTCCTCAATAAAATGGGATAGGGGGGACCCAACACTCTGCCTTCTCCCAAACTGTTACATGAGATGACTTGAGATTCCTAAGAAGTCATGGACCCCGAGACCAAACCCCCTCCCCCGGGCCTGCACATCCACAACGCAAAGCGCTTTTACTACGGTCTGGGCACCTCTCACACAGGCACTGTGGACACGCCCACATTACCTACTGGCCAGTGAGCCCTGGAGGTGCCCACACAACCTGGAAAACCCCCAGCGGGCAGGTTCCAGGGCATGCAAAGTCCCGGGAAGAGGGCTGACTTTCCCTATTCCAGTTCAAACAGGGCTGCCAGGCCCCGCACCCCCTGGCACCGCCACAGCAAGGGCCCATAGGCAGCCCGCTGAGGCTCACCTGCCAGGGAGAGGCCCAGCATGTCGCCTGCCACGTCGATAGTGGAAGCCCGCTGCACCACACGGGCCCTGGCGCCATGGCGCGGGCTGTGCTCTCTCGCCGCCATGATGGCATTGGTGAGGATGACTTCCTGTTCCCGGGTCAGATGACGCCTGAGTCCCCAGAAGCCCCGTCACCACGCCCTCGTCCCCTAAGGCGGCAGCTGTCCTGGGAAACAGAACAAACTCTGGTTTAAACAAACACAAAAACTCACAGAGAGACACTGTGGCCTCACGCAGAGAGCACGTGACTACACGAGCAAGATTCGGTGAAGCCAGGATCCCCAGCAGGTGAGGAGGGGAGAGTCTGACGACCTAGGTCCTGTCTAATCACCTCCTCTACTCTCACCCACTGGACTCCAGAAAGAGAGCACGGTCTCTTCCACAGAGACGCATCACATTAAACGATGGTTCAAACATCATCATAAACTACGGCTGGGGTTGGCTTTATTATGATTTCCCATTGACAAATCTCAGAGGAGCTTTAAAATGATAAATCAGCTCACTGCCATCTCTTTCCGAAGGAAAAGAGGTGTGGGAAGAGAGAGGTCTGCCACCTACTGGCCAAAACAGGACAGCGGAACCTGGGGACCAAAGGCACGTCCCCAGCCTTGTTCTCTGCCCCTTGGGGCCACAGGAACGGCAGCTGTGCCACTCGGGCTTTCTTTCCCATACAGCACGACCAACTGCGCCTCAGTGGACAGTGCTGTGCTGGGCACGGGGTCTCTGGGCAAGGAGCCACCGCGGGCTGAGCCGCCCAGGCACTCCAGCCAGCGCGGAGCTCATGCTCTGAGAAGCGGCGTCCTCAGCGAGGAAGGGGCTTCAAATTCTTCCGACTCTTTATGCTGCCATTCCTACTATCTCTAGCAGGAACCAACCTTTAGAAGTTCAAATAATTAGACCAGGCAATAACGCTGGTTTACAACATCCCCTCAGAGAGTGGAAGAAGACAGAGAAGGAGTGTAAGTTGGGGAGACCGCCTGCCTCCCCACAAACACATCAGTAACTCATCAAAATATGGACCAGCTCCTACAGAGAAACTTCTAAACGACAGCAGAAGATTCCAGGCCTCAAAAAAGCAATCAAAGCAAAATTGTAAAGTAATCATCAATTAAAACTAAATAAATATAACTTTTTAAAAATCCCCTCAAAGGTCCCCATATATCCAGACACCCTGTCTTCTCAAAGGGTGTCAACACCTTTGCATCTGAAGGGCCTGAGTTCCTGCTCTTGGGTTAATTCACTTGGCAACTTACTGGACATGTTTGTCCTTGGGCCAGTAGAGACACGTGGCATCTCTTCACAGAAGCACATCCAAATCCATCATCTAAAAATAGAAAAGTATAAACTTAACAAGCTGAGCAGACATGAAGTTCTCGGGAATGCTTATTATAACATGTATGTTATTATTTTCATGCCTAAAAATGGGGGGAAGCCCAGCGCTACTATACGCTCCTTTGTGTTCCACAACCAATCTGAACTTTTAACTCAAAAACAGATGTTTTGCTCAAAGCCCCAAAGAACGAGAAACAGTGCTCATTCCTTTGCCCCCTCCTGTGTGATCAGGGGAAGGGAGGGCCTGCTGGGGAGCTGCGATGTGGCTCAGGGAAAGGAGGAGATAAGAGGTTGAGCCCCGGGCTTCCTGCTACAAACATCAAGCTCTGGGAGAAGCTGGACACCTGGAGGCTCTGCTTTCTAGTGACTAAGACGAGAGGGGCTGTACCCACCTGTCAGGGCGGCAGTGAGAAGCACGCGCGAGGACGGGAGCGGGCACTGAAAACGCGGCTCCCAGCCCAGCGCGGCTGCACAGCCCTGCGAGCCTCCGGGGCACAACAGTCGGGCCCCAGCGCAGCACTGCGCAGCACCGCCAGGGCTGCGGGCAGACCTCGGCGGCCAGCGTGAGCATCCGAAACTGCAAACCCACTCCCCTGAAGGCTGTGTTCCTCCCCCTCCCACAGGGCACCCAGGGAGCTTGGGCCTGGGCACGTCAGAGGAGGGCAGTGGCCTGGCAGGGGACACCCTAGAGAGGTCACCAAGGGGGAGACAAAACAGTGCGCCGACATCAAAGGCGTCAAGTCAAAAGTGCTGACAATGGATCAGGTGGAGAAAGAACCTGCAGTACTAAGACCTGTATTTTACAATAACACACAAACTGACCAAAAAAAAAAAAAAAACCACCTCACTAAAAATGCAAGTGGCAAAAGGTATGAATTCATAAAAGAGGGATACTTCTAGAAAATATTTTGGATAAGTGACCAAACTCAATCATAATAATGAAAGAATGTTAAGTACATCTGCTGCTGCTAAGTCACTTCAGTCGTGTTCAGCTCTGTGCGACCCCATAGATGGCAGCCCACCAGGCTCCCCCGTCCCTGGGATTCTCCAGGCAAGAACACTGGAGTGGGTTGCCATTTCCTTCTCCAGTGCATGAAAGTGAAAAGTGAAAGGGAAGTCGCTCAGTCGTGTCTGACCCTTAGCATGGACTGCAGCCCACCAGGCTCCTCCATCCATGGGATTTTCCAGGCAAGAGTACTGGAGTGGGGTGCCATTGCCTTCTCCATAAGTCCACCTAGAGTTATCTACAGTAGGCTCCTTAAAGAGGTTCTGCTTGTTCTTCTAATGAGAATATGCTTTGCTCACTGACCTAGGGAAAATTCGACAGGGTTCTCCTACACTACTGATAACATTCTGGAAAGGTCTGAATACTCTAGAAAGCAATCTGACATTATTTATCAAAATCTGTCAACAATACAAAATTCTCACCAAGGGTCCAGAGATGCCTATCGTTTGTAATGATAAATACAGGAAGCAATCTAAATGCCCGGCTACAGGTAAGTGCATTTTGGAACATCTGTAAGACACATTACTATCTGGCTGCTAAAATGATTAAAATGATTAATAAAGGCAACATACACACAAAAACTACTTCAACCTCATTAGTCATCAGGAAAATACTAAGTGTAACCATGAGATACCTCTGTGCACCCACCAGAACAGCTAAACTGGAACAGTCAGGCAGTACCAAGTGCTGACAGGGATGTGGAATAAATGGGGCCCTGGCACATTGCGGGGGGAGTGTAAGATGGTACAGCCGCACTGGGAAGCCCACGGTATCTACTCACACTGAAGATATATAACTCAAGAGTGCAGCTGCTCACAGAAACGCACACTTAAGTTCACCAAAAGCAGTAACATTGATAATATTCAAACACTAGAGGGACTTCCCCGGTGGGGCAGTGGTTGAGAATGCACCTGCCATTGCAGAGGACGCGGGTTCAATCGCCGGTCCAGGAAGATTCCACGTGCCTCGGGGCAACCAAGCCTGTGCACAACCAGAATCCAGATGATGCAATGAAGATCCCATGTGTCACAACTGAGACCTGACACAGATAAATTAACTAAAAGTAAAGAATATGAACGTTTCTATATTCAAAAAAAAAAACAACAACAACAAAACCCAGAAACAATCCAAGTGTCCATCAACAGCGGAAAAGACAAAACAACACAGACGACTCTTGGGAACAACGCCAGGGGGAAAGCCAGACCCACGAGGGCACGTTCCAGGCAACGCCATGGCTGTGAAGTTCGGGCGCTGGGCGCGAGCATGTGGTGTGGGAAGTTGGGACAGTGGTGTTAGTGTCTCTGAGGGGCAGAACTGGCCAGGGAGGGCGTGAGACGCTGGGGGGCTGCCCTCTAAAGTGTTCCGTCTCCTGCTGGATGGTTCTTTGAGTGGATTCACTGTGGGAAAAATTCACTGAGCTGTTTGTGAATGGTCTTTACTCCCAATAAAAAGGCTGATTCTTTTAATGACTGTAATAAAAACAACCCAGCATGGAAAAGTGCTCATGTCAGCTCTGCACCCTGTGTGTTTTTAATGGGATGTTCTACCTGTACTCTTGCCTGGCAAATCCCATGGACGGGGGAGCCTGGAAGGCTGCAGTCCATGGCGTCGCACTGAGCATCTTCTCTCTCACTTTTCACTTCCCTGCATTGGAGAAGGAAATGGCAACCCACTCCAGTGTTCTTGCCTGGAGAATCCCAGGGACGGGGGAGCCTGGTGGGCTGCCATCTATGGGGTCACACAGAGTCGGACATAATTGAAGTGACTTAGCAGCTACCTGTGCTCTCGCTAAAGACATTTAGCGAGAAGGGCTAAAAAGAAGGGCCCAGAGGGACAGAGCCAGTCAGGGACCACATGTTAACGATAGCCATGTCTGGGGGCGTGCCAGAAGCATTTTCTTTCTCAGCTTACTGCCACCCTCCCAAATCACTGAGAACTGCACCTCGCACTGGCCAGAGGCAGAGGCGGCACCCAGAAATCCCCTTACTTGCCCAGCTGCCTGCGTGGCACGTTACTTGCGTCATCCCCTTCATAGTCGGGACAGGATAGACAGGCCACTGAACAGAGGACCACACCTGCACCCGACGGCCTGCCTCCCCAAGAAAGTTCCTCAACCACCCCAGCCCTGCCTCTTGCAGGGTGCCCTCCCACCCACCCTCCCGCCCCATCTCCTGGAGGGTGGCAGATACCAGAGGCCCTGTGAGACTCTGGAGACAGCTTAAAGAGGAATATCTCTAGGCTAATTTTGTACTTGACAGAATGAACGGATCAGAGAAGCTTTTAGATCAAAAGGATCTCAGAAGCCGCTTCATGGTTTTGGGGGAGGCATCTAATTAAGACCAGCAATTTAAGTCATCGAGACCCATAACACAAAGCTAATTTGCACAGCTGAACTCGACTTCCCTTATTAGGCTCATTAATTTAAGGTAATTCACCTAGGATTCTGATATTCCCAAGGTCCCTGGTTTCCTCCTAGCCCCATTTGAAGACCAGCACTCATTAGCAAGAAAAATGACATTTAAAGAGGACAGTGAGGGCAGGGGAATTGTTTAGAAGGATGTGAATTTTTAGGAAAGAAGCAAAAACTCCTGAAACCCCTTGGCTCCTCACTCTGTGAGAGATGTATAACCTCCTCCATCCAGCGTCCCTTCCACCGCTGGGGGCAGGGAGACATGGCTCACACAGCTTTGCTCCTGGAGGAGCTGGTATTGGGAAGGCCTCCCCGTCCCTCTTCCATAGAACAAGGCCTGGGAAGGGTCTGGAGGCCCCTCTGGCTCAGGGACCTCTACTGAGCAGGAGCTGAGGGGGAGGACGGCCCCACGGGCATCTGTCAGAACACTGGGTGCAGGGGGAGGGTCTTCTCAAAATCATCTTAAAATTTTAGGAGTTGCATGGATGCAGTCAGAGAAATCCAGGCAGGGTGACTTCCTCAAGATCACCTCCATCCTTTACATGGAGGGTAAAGGATGAATGACCAGCCTCAACCCAAAGCAAGAAGCCCCGAAGCCACCTGGGGCCGCTCCTCTCCCGTCCCGGCCCTCGGCACTCTTATCGCTGGCACTGGAGCAGCGAAGCTCCCTGGTGCTCTCCAAGAGCAAAGGTCAGGGAAGGCCTGAGGAGTCAGCCCAGCCCCTGAGGAGGAGGCTGGCTCAGGCATCAGAAAGAGGAAGCGCTCTCTCTCACATCCCCATCCAGGATGGCCAGTCACTGATGGGTGAGGCGTCACCTAGCTCACGGGCAGGAAAATTACTGCTTATAACCCAAGAAGGGACAGCTGCCTCTTCCACATGAAGCCTCCCCTGCAGCCTGTCTGCAGCAGAGCAAGACCCCTGCTCTGTGGGGTGGGCCCCTCCCGAGTGAAAGTCGTCCTGTGTCCCCCGTCTCTTGGTTGTAGGAAAATAGGCTCCATTCAGCTTCTTTGACCCTCCCTGAGTTCCAAAGGACAGATTCAAAAGTTGCTCATCAGAGAAGGGATACAAAAAACAGGGCGGAGCAGTCAAGAAGCAACAGCGCAGTCTCGGGGCAGGGTCCTGACCCTCCTCGAGTAATATCTGTAACAAAATATTTGCCTTCTGCAGGAACTAGGGCCCCCACCCCAGGGGAGGAATTCAGGCTGAGCACCAGATTCCTGGAGCACTGCCCCAATACCTCATCATCAGCCAATCAGAAGAAAGTCTGCACACAGTGGAAGATAATGAACGGCCTCCTCCCCACCCCCTCAATGATTCTCGCTTTAAGAATGATCACAGTCAAGCAGAAACTTGTAGTACGGCTTCCCTTGTGGCTCAGCTGGGAATCCGCTGACCCTGGTGACATCTCCTCACAGAGGCTCCCTAATCCACCAGCCAGTCTGCACATCGGGATGATCCACTTCCTGTGTGATGGTGGGATGACCAGCCAGGCACCTGTGTCCTGCGAAGGCCAGACCTCAAGCCCTCGTTTCCTCCATATCCTCCGAGGTGTGGAGTTCAAGCCTAAACATAGACCAGGGGTCTAACAAGCACCTACTAAGAAAACATCAAGGCCCATGACGGACCTCGCCTACCTGGCAGGTCCCTCCAGCCCCTTTGCAGGGGCAGAGAAAGCCGGGTGACCCATGCAGAAGGGACACGCACCAGCTCAGATGCAAATGGTGAAGTGGTCATGGGATCCCCCCTTCCCTGAACTCGTGGCTGCACACAGGGGCCTAGTGGGCAGTTCTACACCCAGGGAACGTGAAGTCACTGGATGGAAGGAAACTAGTCCCCCGTGACTGCAGAGCAGGAGCAGAGCCCCCCACCCCGAGCCTTACCTGAGTGAGAACCCTTAAGGCACAGGCAGTCTCCGGCACTGCAGGCGGTTTCATTACCTACTGCGCCACCTGGGAAGCAAAGCCAAACGTGCCTCCCTCCCCAAAAGGCCAGGAACGCTGCCAGCGGCAAAGGCTCAGGAAGTAACTGGGCAGGTAAGGCCGGAGGCCCAGGGACAGGGCCCAGAGCATGAGCTCTAAGCAGGCATCTGGGCAAGCCTGAGGCCCGGCCCCCTGTGCTCTGGCCTCGACTCCGCCAGTCCCTGTCACTCTGGTCCACAGGGCCCTCAGCACCGGCCCTTCCAGGACTGGAAGCTTGGGCCAACCTGCAGAGGCCAAGAGCTGGGCCGTGCGCCCAGGCACCTGCTCACTTACTGCTGCTTCAGACCCTGCTCCTGCAAGAGTGACAGAGCTTCTCCCAGCCTCAGTTTCACCACCTGTAAAGCAGGAATAACAGCACCCTAGGATGCCCCGAGGAGCAGCACCTATGTAAAGAAACCCGGACAGCCCACAGAGGCTCCAGACTCGTGCATTCCTCCCCTAGGCGTTTCCTAATCTTCCACACGCCCAGTCTGCCCTGCACCCGCCCTGGGGCCTCTATGAGCCAAAAAGGCCTTCCCTCCAGCTGAGTCTCAACTCCCCAGCCTCCCTGGGTTCTCCATCCAACTCTGCCTCCAGGTCCATGACACTTTGCTGGGCTTCAGCTCAGAATGATCATAGTTTCAAACAATATCACACAAATTCAGGCCTAACAGCTGCTGTTGGGAAGGAATTGGTGAATGGAGGTCCGTTCTTGGAGGCGGTGGGGCTTGGCGGGGGAGGCCAGGCTCTGCTATCAAGGCGTGGTAAGCCACTGGGAGCCATGGCACCTCCACGAGCCACCTTCCTGTAAGATGAGGATATGACTGCTAGCGGGAGGAATCCATGCCCCTCTCCCCCATCAGAGGGGAGGGTGGAAGGAGACCCCACCCCAGCCCTAGGACCGGACAGCCTGGGATCCTATTCTCCAGGGGGTGGCCCCACAGTCCCTCTGTGCTGGAGAAAGCCTGTAGGGAGGCCGCCTCCTCCTTCCCCTTCAGGGCAGGGACCTGGATCTCTCCTACTTTCTGCTCCAGCTCCTGTGCAGAGAGGGGGAGCAGGGAGGGGGTGGGCTCAGGCTTTGACTGGGACCCTAAGAACAAGGCCGAGCACATGAGTGAGTTTCAAACAGCAGTTTGGGGTTGCTGGTACTTAAACGCTGGAAAGTGACGTGTCTCAGAAAGGCAAGCACAGGGAAACAAGAAATGTGCTGCAGCTGGTGTCCATTCTCACCTGCAGACCCAAACAAGCCGACCCAGGGCCCCAAGGGGCCTGCGCGCACTCAGCAGGGGATGGTCAACCTGGCCCCCCCTTGCGTCCGCCCATTTCCCCAAGGCCTGCTCGATGACAGTGACACTGAACAGACAGCGAGGCAGCAAGTTCACCTGTTCAATTAACGAACCTGCCCCGCTAGTTCAGTGAATACGGCTGCTGGCAGGATTCAGTCCCTAACCTAGATTCAGATGCACATCTCTGGACTCCAGTGGGAAGAGCGAGGCTCCAGGTGGGCCGTGGATATTCCTCTAAATCAGGGGTCCCCAGCGTCAGGGGTCTGACGCCTGATGATCTGCGGTGGAGCTGATACAGTAACAACAGAAATAAAGTGCACAGTAAATGGGGCACACTTGAATCATCCCTGAACCATCCCCCACCCCACACTGTTCCATGGAAAAAGTGTCTTCCGTGGGCCCGATCCCCAGTGCCTGCCGCTCTAAAGGACTGGGTGTGGGGGGATGTGGAGGGGTGTTGGGGAGAGTGCCCTGAGCAGGACAAGCCCAGGCCCTTCCGGTCCCTGGTCCCCACCCCGCATCGCCTGGCCCCTCAATCCTCCCAGCCCGGTCAGCATGGCTCCATCCTTCCAGCAGCCCCAGATCAGTGTGAGTGCCTGGCCGCCTCTTCCTCTCATGCCTACACCCCACCTCTCAGTGACTCGTGCCAGCAGCATCCTCCCCTGAGGTCCAGACGTCAGCCCACCTCAGCTCCTCTGCCCGGTGGCCCTGGCTTGACAGCCCCTGCAGCCCCTTCTGTCCCCATGAGCGCTGTGGCCCCTCCCCGCCTCTGGCTGTGGCCTGTGGCCTCCTGGCTCTAAAAGTCCTGGTCAGCTGTCCTCTGTGAGTCCTCCCTAGAAACCAGCTCCTGCAGAGAGCCTCAGGCACACCCTGCTTTAAAAGTGCAGCTCAGCCCCAGTGACTCGCCTGCAAGCCATGAACCTCCAAGGGACTTTCTGCAGGAACTTACCTGAAACTAAGTCTCTGTGAATAAAGGGCTGATGAGCACTCATGCTGAGCACCGCAGGTCTGGGTGCTCACCTCTAGAAGGGAGAGGAGACACAGTTTCACAATAAGTACATGGCACGTGGGGGCATCTCGTTAGCAACACCTCAGAGGCCAGGTCTCAGGGACCCAGAGATGAAGAGGCACCCTGAGGAAATGTATCACAGAGAACACGAGTGGTGGACAATCTGAGGGCACGCTGGTGGGACACCTTCCAAGACCTTCCCTGGCTGGTTCCCCCGATTCCAGCAGGTGCTGGAACCAGGGATGAACTGACCCCATGTCCTTCACGTCACTCCTCTCACTTCCACGGTCCAGGCTCCATCTGCAGCCCGATTTTACATCAGCTCCCCAGGATGCTGCAGACAAAGACAGCACGGCTCCGAGCACACAGACCACTGTGAGAGCTGCCAGCAGTGCTGAGAACTCTCCCGGAAGGTCCCGACTGCAACCAGCCTCACGGCCTGCCCCTCTGTCATCTGGGCCACTCGAAGCCCTCACGTAATTAAATGAAAGTCTGTCTCTGTGCTGGCCTCTCGGCAAGACCACAGAAATCCCCAAATACATGTGTTTAGGATGGAAGAAACCATCTAGTATTTATTGATTCCCACTGTCCATGAAGACATGCATCTCCCAGGGCATCAGAGAGGGGAGGACCAGGGCTTCCCTGGGACCTAGGGTTCAGCTTGTCTGCAGTCAGTGAAGGAAGGTGTCATTACAGACCCAAGGCCCCACCCCCAGGCACTCACTCAAAGCTGTGTTCTAGACGCAGCAGGCAGGGAACTCTGGCTCCCAGCGCTGGACTGCCCTGTTCTCTGCCTGAGACGCTGCCTCTTCTCTTTCCACCCAAACCCAACGCTGCAGGGCCTGGCCTGTGCCTGTCTCTGCCTCCTCCCGCCCAGAACTGGCCACCTGGAGGCTGGGCCTGACTCCCTCCAGCTTCCAAGGCGGAAGCCCACCCCACCCTACCTCCTCACACCCCCTCCCCACCCCCTGCCCCGTTCCTGTGTTCCTCCCTTGTGGGAGAGGTCTGTGCTCTCAGTGAAGAGAGCAGCCAATGTGGGTGTGGCCGCAGCTGCTCAGGGCTCCTGGGGCCAGAGTGCACAGAGCGGGTGCCCTCCCAGGGCAGCGGCCCACACCCCAGCTGCAGCAGCACCCTCTGCTCACTGACCCGTCCTGGGGGGCTCAGTGACAGGGCTCCTAGCCTGACCAGAAAACCACACTTGACAGGACCTTGTGCTGCAAGCTGGAGAATCCCATGCCGGTGGGTTTAAGCAGAAAAGGTGCATCTTCAAGGCAATGGCACCCCACTCCAGTATTCTTGCCTGGAAAATCCCATGGACGAAGGAGCCTGGTGGGCTGCAGTCCATGGGGTCGCTGAGGGTCGGACACGACTGAGCGACTTCATTTTCACTTTTCACTTTCATGCACTGGAGAAGGAAATGGCAACCCACTCCAGTGTTCTTGCCTGGAGAGTCCCAGGGACGGGGGAGCCTGGTGGGCTGCCATCTATGGGGTCACACAGAGTCGGATACAACTGAAGTGACTTAGCAACTAGCAACTAGCATAAAGGTCTGGACTGACTTACAAAACCTGGGCAAGAAAATGGCTGGGCCGGCCCATGCCACCCACGGCGGCAGCACAGATAGCTCTGCTCAGCTCTCTCCTCCCCAGCCTGCCCCTCCGCGTTGTCCACTGCTGCTGCCAATGGCTCCGTGCACGTCGTGCGGCTGACAGTCCCCACACGTTTTTAATTCACCTTTAATTGGAGGATAACTGCTTTACAAATTGTGTTGGTTTCCGCCATACATCAACTTGAATCAGCCACAGGTATACACATGTCCCCCCTCCCTCTGACCGCCCCCACTTTCAGCTCTCCAGCTGCAGCCATCAAAGAGGTCAAATGCAAGGATCCTCCCCGAGCCCCCTCGCCAGCTCCTCCCAGGGCGGGTGCCCCCTGGCTGGAGGGGACACACTGTAGCACGGGCGCTGCCCTAACACCTGAGCCTGTGGGCAGAGCTCCCACTCAGAGGCGGGAGAGGGAGGCCGGACCAGATGGTCTCAAGTCACAGCCGAACAGAGAGCCCCTATAGCAAGTGCTTCTTAGCCTTCAAAGAGAACAGTCAAAGAATTCGCAGTGCTCGTTGCCTCTCACATTATTTTAAATGGATAACACAAATATGAATTAGGTATAAACCCTTTTCTTGGAACTCTTATAGCTAAAAGGGATCTACAAATTAATGACAAACAGAACCCCAACACAAATGAACTCAAGTGTACCTTAATTTAACGTGATAGGTGGGGCTGCTATACAGAAGCCATCACCCAGACATGACCTTAAGTGACTCCAGAAGGACTATCCTGCCATACCTTCCACCCTATCCTTGCCGGGCCTGAGGCCTGGAAGGCCTGCAATGGCTACTGAGATTTTCCCAGCAGCTGGCTGGTCACAGGAACGGCAGCCGCAGCCATGGTCCCACAAAAGGAAGCTGTCAAGCTGGGCAGAGGGCAGGGATGGGGCCACACTCCCTGGACTGTGAGTGGGGACACAGGGATGGCAGAGCACCCCAACACATTGTTTCACTCTCTTACATGAAATTAGGAGAGCTGCAGAGAAAAGTGCAACACAGGCTTGGGGGCTTCTATGTAAGAACAGGTACCCAGCACCACCCTCAGGGCCCCATAGTGGGCGCAAGCACTGTAGCTGTGGGACAGGGCGGCCGACTGTCTGTCCCACCTGCCACTCCCGAGTTAGACTCTCCCTAGACTTGCTATCCGCTGCCCGATTCTCACAAAAGGCCAAGCTTCTCGTAACATTTTCAACACGTGCGAAGAGTTCGAGAGGAGATGACCACAAGCTGCCAGCCCAGAGTGCACCCCCTCCCCAATGGCTGCTCACCCGCCTCACCTGGTCTCCATGGGAAGAAAACTTTCTCAGGTAGAGAACGCCTGCCCAGGTGGCCATGCTCGCTGCCTGGCAGCGTATGACAGTCAGGACCCAGGCTCACGGGGCCACAGGGCTTGTCCAAGGTCAGGAGCTTCAGAGGGCAGTCAAGACCAGAAGATGGGTCTTCCTAGCCCAGTCTCTCTCCCAAAAGCAACAGAGCACCAGGACCAGTCATTTAAGCGACAAACGCTAATAAAAGGCATAAGCTTGTCCACTTACAGAGGTCCTCGATCTCTAAGCTCTTTCACAAGGCATCATTTTCGTCTTACAAGGTTTATTTGGAACATTACTTTCTTTACTCCATCCCTTTTCAGGACTTCCTTTGAAGGAAGTATTTCAGATTCAAGACACACTAAACAGAATTTCCTTCTCTGTCACCAGCCACATTCTTTACAAGTGCCTTCCCTGGTTAAGCAGTCCTGAGCCCGTGTCCGGCTTCCGGTCAGCACCACAGACACGAGCGATGGAACGGGTCTTCTTAGAGAAGGCAAGAGAGAACGCTAGGATGAGAACAGTGTCTTTTATTGGGGCGGGGGGGGGGGGGCACAATTTCATTTTT